>VNJS01005270.1:0-30381 GCA_008042575.1 Drosophila watanabei
GCGCCCGAGTGTTTTTTGGCCAACTTTAAACGCTTTCTGTTATCAGCGAGAAGGGGCGCGCGTGTGAAGCCATGAGAGCTTGGTGCAAACAAAGTTTTGGCGGCATTTTCAATTAATGGCCGAAGTCAGCGAATTTCCGACATCAAATTTCATCTAGAAAAATTGAGGAGAGCAACAACACACACACGTTTTATGGGTTGCCCCCAAAAATTGAAAAGCAACGAACAAGTAGAACATGGGCGTAAGTATTTTAAACCCTCTTCAATTAGCAGAAAATTAATTTTTGGCAATATTAATGTTTCGGAATTTTTTATTATAATTAAAATATAAAAAGTGTTAAAGTATTTTTATATTTAGTAAAAAGTTTAATAACCCTAACTTCCCAACTGTAGGAATAAAAAAGAAGTTAGTTAAAAACTAATTTTAAGCCAAAATAACCATAAACATCATATTCATATATTTATACACATTTATTTAAAATAAAATAGTTAATAGTTGACAGAATGAATCTTGTTTTTTTTTAAGATCAATACAACGATTTAAAACTAACATTAAATGTTCGCGGATCAACAGTGTAACTGTAACAGGAAGTCTTAAATAAGTAGTTAAAAAAGTAAATATTGCTCCAATAAAAAGTACACATATCAATAGTTAAAGCACTATTTTAAAGGGAAATAAAATGTTAAAAAGTGAAAGTGAAAATGAGTGCCAAATTATTGAAACCAATTCTAAACATTTGCAAAAATTATAATATGTTAATCAAAACTAAAGCAAAGAACTGGCTAAAATTAAAAAATATGAAAGAACGCACAATGAAACTTAAATGTAGATATTTAAATAGAGTAGGAAATCGTGTATTTAAAAAAAAATATTATAAATTAACTAGGCAATGGGAGATATATTTACATTTCAGTTTAGAAAAACAAAAAGTATGAAAGCGTAAACCTTGCTAAATAGTTTGCACATTCTCCAAAGGTCAAGTCAGCTCCTGGTTAAATTTTACAAACACACAAAAATAATGAACAAATGAGAAGCTAGAATAAATACAGCGCTTTTAATGAGCAAGCGAAATTCTAAACTAAATTATCCAAATGGGGAAAATAACAGACTAAACCGAGTAAGTGAAGCTTGTGTAAGTAATTTAATAAGTCAAAGTTCATGCTGAAATTTGCACAGCAAAAAGCAAAAATAGTAACAAGTGGGCAAACTATTTTTTGTTATATTATTAGCAAAATGCGTAGGAAAATAAAAACACAAAACAGTACCTAGGCAAAATAATGGAACAAGCAAATTAACTAGAAGATAGAAAGGTAAATAAAAGCGTGTATGAAAAACTGGCAAAACGTATTTCATGTTTGTTAAATTTCACAGAAAATAAAAAAATCTGAATTTATTTGATCCTGAAAAAAACATATTTATTTTAACAAATTCAATATTCTTAAATGTATTTATTGACCGATAATAGTTCCTGTTTCTTGGAAAGACGGGTAGCAGAAATTTCCATGCATATTTGATTGGCAGTCGCGTCGGCATAATTCATTCAACGATTTTTTCTATAATACCCTTTGCTCTTGGTTCTCCGTTCTTGGTTCTAGGAAATTGCACAAGCTGAGCGCTAGGAAATTATGAAAAATGCGAAAAGTCAAAAATTATGTAAATGCAAAACATTTTGCGTTTCTGTATGCATGTAAACAATTTTTTGCACCATTATGCGCCATCAAGTATGCAAAGATATGTTGTCCCAGCTTCTTCCAGCTCTTCCTTCGCCACCGCCCGCCAGTTCAGCTTAGGATGATATCTATCTGAAGGAATCTAAGGGTTCCGGGCTCCAGCGAGGGAAAGAGCAGCAGCAGGAGCAGGACGACCGGTAGTCACTCACCTGAGCTCGCCTGGCTGCGGGCGGCTTTTGACATGCCAGCCAGCGTGTAGAACATCTGAATGTTTAGATTTATGTGAGCCAGTGACAGCTGCAGGTGAAGATTCGGATACGGATTGGGACGAGCATGCTGAGCAAGCAGGGATGTGGCCTTAAGCTGCTCCTACTGCCTGCCTGCTAATCCTTCAAACTGTGCAAATCACTTTTGGCAGCTCTGCTGCTCGTTCTGGCGTAAAGTTGAAAGTTTTCTGTGATGTAATCGCATTTGCTTCGGCTGTCCCTTTAATTAAATTTAAGAGACTGGCAAAAAAAATAAAACGAGGAACAGCGCAGAGTTTCTGCCTATGCCAGTGCCTGTGCCTGCGGAGCGTGCAATATTTAACTTTCGAGTTTTGCATTCAATTCACGCACAAAAACTTGGCCAACACACACTCATATACGTCTTCCCGAACTCTGGGCCGTTTTTACTGTGAACTGGGCAAATCCCAAGCATGCTTTTAGTAGACAAAATATGCGCCTTTAGCGCTAAGTTTTTCTGGGCGACATTTGTTACTCTCAGTTACGCACAAACAACTTGCACAGAAAGAAAAAGTGTTACTTTGAAGATTAATGTTATTTAGAGTTTGGTTTATAAACCTAAAAGATATGTGTTACCATTTTATGCAAATTTGATCAGTTTTATCAGTACCTGATATGATATCAGTTACGTATGTACGTCACTAGAATCAGGGAATCAGAAGTCTCTGGAAATAATCATAAAACATTTTTTTATATAATTTTTACTTAGTAAAGAAAGAAGACATTTCCAACACTATTAAGCCATGCAAACTAGTCGCTTAGTTTTTAAACTATCTATATGAAATAATTTGAAGTCATATAATATAGCAATAGGAACTATAAGGAAATTTGTAAAAAAATATAACACAAAAATTCAATTTTTATAAAATCAAATAAGAGCATTTTGAGTCAAAAAAAAATTTGCAAGAGCATGACCATTTTAGGTGCCATTTTTTTGGGCTGTGCATCGGCACTCCCGGTGGCAAATAAGATTAACGTTTCCACTGACTCGTCCGGGGCCTCAAAGTAGTGAGCCTTTCCAGCCTCATAAAACGCATAGGGAGAGCGAGAGACCGAGACCTTAACCCAAAAGCTCAAGCCCAAACCCCAAATACCAATGCCAGGATATATAAAGCACAGTCAACGAGGCGCACACACATGCCCGAGGTGTTTCATTCATCATCAAGTGGCAAAGTGGCACGTTCCGCTCTCCATTTCCAGGAGCCAGGAGCCAGGAGCCAACAGCCAAGAAGATCTGGCTTTATGTGCAACTTTTCCTATATTATGCGAACAATGTTTGAAACTTTGGCTGGCTTTCGGTTTCGGGTCGCAAATCTAATGCACAGGCCCTTGGGTCCTCCCTGGCTCTACCATAGCTCTTGCTCCTCCTGCGATCCTCTCCACTCGGTGTGCATAATTTAGGGTTTAAAATTTTTATTGCCTACATTTGGGCGTTACCCGAGCCGGGTTATATGAGTCTGTCGGTCGTCCCGTGTGAGCTGCATTAATCCCCTGCAGCCATCAAATGACGAGCGGTGGGCCACGTGCTGCGGCATAAATTAAACAATTGGCCAACGGAGCGCCATGTGTTTGACCAGCGGCGAATATTAAGCATTCGCCGTGGTGCTCCAAAATTACGCATCACTGAGGGGAAGAGAGAGAGAGAGAGAGAGAGAGAGAGAAAGAGAAAGAGAGTGAGAGAGAGAGAAAGGGAGAGAGAGAGAGAAAAAAAAGAAGAGAGAAAGAATTTCGGCAAAGAAATCCAGGGCAATGTTTAGCCTTAGACGCGGTGCTTGGAATTGTTTAATATTAAATTCGCCACTGACACAGAAACTTTTAAGCAGCTTAAATGTTAATTAATTTCGGAAAAAACAGCGAATGGAAATGGAACTGTCAACGGAATTATACAGCCTAAAAATGTGTACCTCGTCCGACTCCATTAACATTTAATTTCGGGAGCCACTTCAACTTGGAAATAAATTACAATCAAATGGCAGCTCCAGCCAGGGAAATGTGCGGCCACAGCAGTAAAGTTTAATATTTTTCTGCCTTTAAAAACGGTACTCCAGGAATTATTAAAAAATTGTGCAATAAAGGGGAAAGGACAAGGGAGGGGATAAGGACAGGGACAGAAGGTCCTCGGTAGCTGTGAGTGACGGGTGAAGTGAGACGAAGAGCAGACATTAACCTGATGCGAAACCGGCAGCAGCAGCCGAAAAATGTTTAGTCGTAAACATATTAAAAGCTACTTTGCATAAACTTGGCCCGTCAAGGATTCCTCCTTCTTACCTATATATATATATATATATATATATATGTATATATATTGGTGAAGGAGAGGACACACTGCCATTTGCGATTTATTGAAAAGGGAAAAGCAAACGGCAGCAAGCGGCAAAAACCCATAAAAAGCCCAGCGAGAAAAGTGGGGAAATTTCGGGCAAAGGAGAGGGTGCTGGGCGAGGTCCTGAACAAAAGCAAAGCTAAGAACTCTGACGACCGCTTGACGACCTGACGACGACGAGTTGACGACCGGGGAGAAATGCAGGTGGAACGGGAAAAATCGCTGGAAATTCCCCTTCACTCTTTATTAGGCCGACGTCTGGTTAAAGGCTTCATTAAAAACACATTTCCTGCACAAATGTTGGGGCCCCAAAAATGCACCTAGAATCAATACAAAAAGAAAAGGAAAATGAAACAAGAAATACGAAGGGTCTGGCCAAGTAGAAAACTGCGAATATATATTTTGCATTTGAAAGGCAGCTGTCAGGGCGATGGCGAACGAGCAAAACAAACTCAACTGACACCAGAATGCGAATTTGTATGCCAACCCGACTATATAAGTGGCGAAAACGATATTAAATTCCAGCAAGTATCAATGGGGGTAAATATTTCCCTCTGGCTTGGAAAATTGCAATACTAAGATATTGAACTATTTTTCCTATTTTCTCCATGAAAGCGGAATTTGTAATAGCAAATAATTGAAGGAACAACTCGGACTTTTAAAGCAGCTCAGTAAATTTAAATATTTCAGTCAATTTGTAATACTAAAATCAATTCAAGAAAGAAAGATTAAGAAATTTTCTTAAAATAAGAAAGTACCATATAAATTCCAGCAAGAGCTTATGTAGTTAAGATTTACTACAGTTCTTCTCGTTTTTAAAATGTACTTTAAAACACTCTGTGCTCCCCTTGTATGTATATGTGTATGTACATTTTTTTTTTGCTATACATATATTTGTATATGAACACTAGGAGCTTAGTTTATCAGAGTAACAGCGGCAGCGGACTTATTTGTATTTTTTTTTACATGCCGTTTGCGTGTCAGCTGGTATCAAAGCACGGCTAAGCAAAATATTTACAATGCAACGGAGCGCGATACAGGACCTGGACTGCGGACTGTCTACGCAGGACCCCCCAACTATATGATTGCAAAGATAATGCCGGCGGGGTGAAAGAGATCCGTCTCTGTGAGAACATAATCAAGTTTCAATTTGGAAACAACTTCGGCGAGTGTCTGGAATTTTAAGCACACTTCGAATTGGCCTAGCGTCCGCGTATGTGTCACAACAACAAAAAAAAGAAGAAAATAGAGAACAAAAAGAGAAAGGCGAAAAAGAAAAACAAAGACAAACAAACAAACAACAATAAATGGAACAGGAATGCGAGCAAAAGCCAGCGAAATGTACACAAAAGGCTGCATTTGACAGGGGGCAGTAGCCGGGTGCCAGGACATCGAGCAGGACATGGAGCTCATAGAATTCCTGTTACCCTAGCACACACACACACACACATGAACACATCAAAGCACAAGCTACACGCATCAATGGTCCTGCCGCTGCTGCTGCTCCCTGCCCCATATAGTACAAGCCTTGACACAGGAAAAATATAATTTTAATATTTTACAATTATTAAAGCAGGCTCTCACCTTATGGGGAAAAATCGTAACTATTGCGAATATTATTTTTTGAGTTGATGAATAAATACCCAGGCATGTTAAAAATATAAATATAAATATATACGTCATTTATATTGTTCACTTATTGGTTCTAGTAATACCAGTAGCAATATATATACATATAATTTTTTTAAATCCTTTACAAAAGGTTTCATAGTTTTCACATCAGAATTAAATATTAAATTATTAAGAGGGTTTTTAAGCAAATTTTTTTAAGGACCAGGACCCAATATAATATAGTTATTAATTAAGGAGAACAACATTTAGTATTAAATTACTTTATATTTTCAGGTATTGTCCATAAGCATTTTTTTAAGTTAAAACCAAGACGAATCCTTACGGAAGTCATAGAAATATTATTCAATAATAAATCACAAGGTTAAATATGTTATGTATTTTATTAGATTTTACTCAGAGCTTTGCCCTCAGTTACCACTCTCCTATGCATGGCTGTGACATTTCTTTTTGCACCGTGCAATGGTCAGTTCATTATGCCACTGGAACAGTTTAATGTCGCTTAAAGAAACAAAGCCACAAAACATAGAAGCGAATACCAAGGGAGAAATGTAAAAAGGAGAAAGAGAAAAGGGCGTAAGGGAAACGAGAAAAAGGCAGCAAGGAGAAGAGCAAGCCCGCGGCGGCCGCAAGGGTTTTGCTCAGTATCCTGGATGCTGTATACTGCGGACAATGGCCGCTCCACATTGCGACTAGTCGTCTTGTGTATGTGTGTAGCAGCCATGGTGTGCGTGTTGTGTGTTTGCGACTGTTTGCATTATAAGCAATTTTCCATTTTTCGTGCCATTTTTGCGGCTCTGCTTCTTGAAGTTGTCGCTTCGCGCTTTGTTAAACGCTGACAGGCGGTGGCGGCAATGGCGAAAACGTAATGAAAATGGCAACAAACAAAATAATTGAAATTTGGTTTAGCGCTCAAGAAACCAAGGCGAAAAATATAAGCGGAAAAAATTGGCCAAATGAGAACGAATGCCAGAACAAAGGGAGGAGCCAGCAGACAGAAACGGAGGCCGAGAAGAAGACGGATACGACGGCTAAGACGGGCCTTTAAAACCGGCAAACGAACACAAAAAGAAAAAAGAAAAAGGACCGAAACGAAGGAGGAAAAACCTCAAGCAATAAGCCAAGGCGGTTTTTCTTCAGACTTAAGAAGAAAAAGCCAGCAATGAGGAGGTTGACAATGTCCTCGTATTGTGTGCAGATTTGCCAGTTGATGTTGTCTTTTCTTTTTATTCCGCTTCTGGTTTTATATATTATTTTTGTTCTTCTTTTGCTTTATATCTTATTTTATTTTTTTCGATGCCTGCAAAAGTTCTTCGGCCGTTGCAAATTAAATTTTCCAATTCGCAACGCCCGTTCTTTGGCCCTATTTTTTCCACCGGCTTCTTTCTTGGTTTCCTCCGCCTCTTTGACGACTTTCAACCGTATTAAATTTTCTAATTTCGTATAAAATTCCAGAGAAAGTGGCATCGTCTTAGCCGCCGAAACCAGGCAAGGCCTAAGCCCCCGTTGAAATTAGAAGCAAGAAACCGCAATCAAGAGTCCTAGGGAAGTTCGGTTCTTAGAGATCCTGCCATTAGGCAAAATGATGTTGGAGTTTTCAATTTTCAGGGAATAAGTAATGTCCTTTCTACTAGGTCCTAAAACAAGCCCCCCACTCGATGCTCGCATAGTAAAAAAAATTTGCTCAAATTTCCTTTTGAGCTGAAGAGCAGGCAACAAATATGATACAAATATGTTAACCAGGCCAAAATATTTATCTCGCTTCTAATGCGACTGAGTCCTTTTAAGGATGCTATCATGTGCAGACGGGCACACACACACACACAGACACTCGCTCGCCCACTCAAAATGACAAAATAAATTTACTTCGCTTCGTGCCCAATTTTCCCGGCCATGCCAAAGTGAAAGCTCTGCAAAACGAGATTCCAAAACGGATCTGCTGCGATTTAAACTTGCCCCACGTCTCAGCTTTTCCTCCCTACTCCGCCCTCTCCCTCCACCTGCTCGCCAAACCATTTGCATTTGGATTTTCCGTTGCTGTGTATGCGAGTGTAAAGCGTTTTTTCATGCATAATTTAAAGCGTTGCCTACATTTCAGGGCCGGCAAAGTCTTTAAAGAAAATCCCCAGGTTGACCCAAGTTCCACAAGCTAATACCAGGCAATTAGTATATATATATAATTGATTCGTCTAATTGCGAAGACAGACAGCGGATGCTGCCGTAACAGGTGCACGACCAGGGTCATTTCAAATCCGAGTCTAATTGTTGCCAAAGGTAATTGCTTGTATCAATTCGGGGCTTCTCGTGTCGCAGCTTGTCGAAGGTTAATTTGTGGGGTGTGGTGCGGGGGGAAAATCCAAGGCGGCAGGGGAGTTGTGACGAAACTGTCTGCTCTAAATTTTTCATCATTAACTTTCGCAGGCTGCGCCCGCACAAGGGCAGCCACAAAATGCTGCATCAAAAATGCAAGCGAATTTTTTGCAATTAGGGATGGAAGAAAATGATTAGTTTTATTAATTTAATAAAAAGCTTGTATCAAAATCTTTTTAAACGTTTTTTTTTATATGTATCATAAGGCTGTGATCGATATATTTTATATTGGTTATTTAGAAAGTAACATTAAATTAAAATGAAGAACATCATATAATGAGAAATTTTAGGCTGTGATTGACGTAACAATTAATATGAAGAACATTATATTATGAGCAATTACAATATATTATATCCCATTGCCCATATCTGCAATCTATTTTTATTTATCGATTTTTAATCAATTCATTTTTCAATAATTGTACTTTTATATATATGATCAATAATATTTTTTATTATAATTATTATTTTCGCTATCCTATCCAATCCATCGTTCTTACCCTCTTGATAAACTACCTAAAAGCACATCCCTTTCGCCCAAGTTTGGTGACCTTGAGTCGTGTGCTGCCGCGGCTGCTGTTGGGCGAGTGCCACGTCTATTTAGAGGCAAAGCGCCCCGCCTCAGTTCGAAAGCCAGCAGCCCTATCATCATCATCATCACCATACAAAAAAATTCTTGGCTTTGCCATCAAACGCAGACTTTTTAATGGAAACGTGTTTGTTTTACCAAATGTAAAATGGCCAAAAAACAAGAAAAGGAAAACCAAAAACGAAGCTCGTAAATTGCAATCCGCAGGAGAGCCAGAGCGAGTAGCTAGTATCTTCTGTCTCAGCCTGCAGCATATGTCAAAATTTAATGGCCGCGGCACAGAGATACAGAGACAGCGAGAAGGAAAGAGGCGGAGCCAAAAAATTAACAAAACTAGAAGCACAAATTACAACAAAAGGCACAACCACTTACTCCCGTTAGCAGCAAAGCTTGGCGGCTCTCATGTATGTATATACTTTCTATACCATAAACGATATATACCATCTACTATATATACCATATATATATACCCATAAATATGCACAACTTTCGTTTCGATGTTTTATGGTCAACAAAAGTTTTTGCCTTTTTTATGGCCTGCCAGCTAAAATTATGGCTGATAAATACGCAGACCAAATAAGCAGTTATAGATCGACCATCAGGGTACCCGCTTAAGTGGATTTTAATTTTATTATCAGGGCTTACAGAGGTGATACATTTAAGATAGTTTAGTAATCTTTAACATAAACTTTAATGTTTGGGATTAATTAAACTTGTATTACTTATTATTTTTCTCCGTGATTTCCTGCTAAATAAAATGTGAAATTAAGTAAGAAATAAAAAATAGCAAAGCACACTATGTCAAAGTTTTTTTTTTAAATAAAACAAAATTTCCTTTTCTCTGACATTTTTGAAGCCTCTTCTTCCCTTATAATCATTAAACTAAAATCACATATCTAGTCATGGCCTAAACTTCCTTCAAAATCAAGGGGTAAAAAGCAAAATCAAAATTTATGGCACTAAACTTTTGATCAGGTAAAGTTTTTCGTGTGACTTCAAAGTGAGAGCAGTCGTTGTTGTCGTCGTCGTCAACTGCAATGGGCAAAAGTTTGGATTTAATTGCGCTGCCAGGCAGGCAGCAGGCAGACAGAGACATTTCAGTTAATTATGCCTCGATTTGGCTGCGAGTAAACAAAGTAATTAAAACGCAAACATGTTGTTGATGATACTGGCAGCTCGCACCCGAAAAACTCCTCCTCGAGGCAGCCAGGCAGCTGGCAATTGTCGTGGACTCCCTTCAGGACCTTCGCCTTTCGCCTAACTTATTTATGTTGGCAGACGACGGCGGCAGCAGCTGAATGCTGAATCCTAGATGCTTCATGGTCGGGGCAGGCATTAATGTTAATTATTGAGGCAAGTGACAATTTGAGTGATTTCAGTTTGGACAACAAAACAAACTGCGAGAGCAGCAAAAAAACAATCAAGGTCACAAACACTGGAACGCTGAACGCCGGCAAAATCATTTTGACCAACACTTTTTGGCTTTTAGACATCGCAGGGCGGGGCTGACACAGTGTCGAGGAGTCGGGTGAAGTGTCGTGTCATTTGTTATCTGTTCGCTTTGACATATAGCTACAACCAAAAGCATTTTCCCTCACACTACAAAGTCAGGGTTTTACTCTTGATACCCTTGAAAGGCGAGGTGCTTTTACTTTTAGTTGGTAGATGGGCATTTTCAAAGACTTTAAAACTTGAATATATTCAAATAAAAATCAAATATGTTGTCTCAAAATTGATCAAATAGTTTTTAGCAATGATAGACTTTTTATTTTTCATTTGTATTTTTGTTTTTAATTTTTATATATTTTTTAAGAGTTAAATGAAGTATACTTTTAACTCATTTTTAATATGTAGTAAAACGCTTAAATCCAAATCCTAAAAAACTATCCACATATTCTTAAAAAAATATATGTATTTCGCAGAGTATTTCTTTCACCAATTTCCGGTTTTTCGGCGTATTGTGCTTTTCTTTTTTGAGCTTCGTTTTATTGTATTGCGACAACGTGGCCGCATCGTTTTCACACGCAGACACATTGCCAATTACACCTCTCCCACCAAACGCACTCAGACGCACACACGCACTCACACATGGCAACACGAGGGAGAGAAATAAAGGAGAGTTTGGAACGAATCGTGAGAAATGTCAACACTGACATGGTAAAGTGGAAATGGTAATTGCGTGTTAATTGCTTTACGCGTTCCAAGTGCTTTTACCATTCACACGGCGGGCCGGCCAGCCTATCGCTTTTTGTGCGTATTTCTACAGGGAGAAAGCCCTGTTCTCCCCTATTCTCCTCTTCTGCTCCCAATAAAACGCGAACGCAACTAATCAATCTGCCACTGCAATGCGTCCATACAAAACGAGATTCATTCAACATGGCAGCCTGGGTGCAAGGCTGTGCATGTGCGCCCATCGAATGCAATTGATTTTCAGCTCAAAAAGAGAGGGTGAGCGGTAGAAAAAAAAGAGAGACGGAAAGAGAGAGCGTGCAATGGCACTTTAATCTTCAATCAAAGCTGGGAATGTTCGTCTTGTGTTATGCACATTACGCATACGACGTGTGTGTCCTGGAAAAGTTTTAGCAGTGTGCTTGCCACTTGCTCCTCTGAATACTTCGTTAGGCGCCGGGCCAATAATTCGATCAAGAAAAGATTCTTGGAATGTTTCATTGAAGAAGCAGAAGCAACAAAAATACATACAAAATGTTAGGATAATTGGCAGGAAATTTCAAGTTAAATTTAATTACAAGCGGTTAGTCGTAGGTATGCTTTTTAGTTTAGTTTTCATGATTAATATGTAACACAAGAATACTTGAGTGATTGCAAGAAAATTGCTTAAGTATAATTGAATCCATGGTATACAGCTTTTGATTGGCCTTTAAGTTTATCGGTTAAAATGAGTCCATATATATATATATATATATATATATTAAAGCTTTCCCTATTATTTGTGCCTAGACTTTACGATAACTGTTCAATTTATTATTAAAATAAAATAATAAACAATAATAATAAAAATGACTTATTGTCTGGTTTTCTCCTTAAACAACTCAATTCCAAGATCATAAAAAATTCTTTAATCATTCACGCATATATATTCATTAAGGACTGTGACAGTGATTAGCCAGAAGCCATTTGGTTATTGACTTGGCCGCTTACCCGAAGTTCCTTGCCTCCCCTGTACACAACACCTGAGGATATCATTGGGCGCCACATGTTGACATGTGTTGAACCAGAGCTCCCCTAAGAGCGTTATGACTGTCAACATGTTTATTATTCACCTGTGCATGGAACACTGGGGCCAAGTTATTAAAACTTTGCCACATTACCGTGGAGGGTAGTGAAGGGAAGGACCAGCCTGAGCACAAACAATTCCAGTAGCTGTAGCAGCAAAAAATGTAATAAAAGTTCACAAAATGAGACGTGTTTGCTTAAGTATTTTACAGTCGGCGGATGGGGACGGGCCTTCCTTCGACCCCCCTCTCTTCATGCTGATTGTGATAAATGCGACAAAGACATGTGTAAAATATGCTTCATGTGCGTTATTATTGCGTTTTATGGGGGCCAGGAGAGGGGCAGCACACACACCTTTATGCCAGTGACAAACGCATTCCAGGATGTCGCTGCTGACTTGTCGAAATGTTTGCCAAGTGTTTGGATATTTTGTCGTCTTTTTTCCTGCCAAAAGCTATCTCACGCACGACAGGAATTCGCTTTTTAATTATAAGTACTTTTACGCCGTAAAAATTTCCGCCTCAACGGCGTGAGTCCCAAGAGCAGGAAGTGAGCAGTCTGTGAAGCAAGGAGCCAGTCACTTCTCACATCTTTCCCCATGGTCACATAATGCATAACATCAGCACCCTAAAACAAAAAGACGGGTAAAAATTCAGGGATATCAACAAAACAGATTCCCTAGAGTGTACGAACCGGAATTGTTTACGCAAAATACGAGCACTCGTAATAAACATATATATCTTACTTATAGACACACACATAAGCCAAAGAAGACATAGAGCATGTTTGCAAAAGCTAAAAAAAAGCTAAAAAGCAGAGACAGATGAAAAGGACGAGGAACCAAACATTTTAATAATAGCACAAAAGGCTGAATGCCCAAAAACGATGCCAGGCCACGCCTTTCCAAAAAAGAATCCTCGGCTTGTTTATGATGGAAGCCCCAAGTCAATCCGCACCCTTTTTATTTCGCAACCCTTTTTTGTTTGCTGTGTGTTTGCGGGGTTTTTGTTTGATTCAAATGATTTGTTGTGCGGCTTCTGCGAGATTTGCAGCTGCAATTAAACTGAGAGAGAGTACAGTGCGAATTTCAACACAAAGGTAAACCGCCTTTTAAGCCCTCAATGCAACGAAAAAAGCCAAAGTTGTAAAGTTTTTTCGTCAGAGAGCTATTGGTAGCATTTATCAGTATTAAAAAGTTAAAGATAAATCAAAATAAATTAATATCGCATGAAGCTGGGAGGTATTGAGTTACGGCTAATTGACTTGTTGGGAAGTTTTAAGGGTTAAATAGGGTTAAAACTAACAGAAGTGAATTCACTATCAAAAACGTTTTTAAACTGAAATTGAACTAACAAATATTAAACAAATTTGGATATGAAGAAAATAAATAATATACATACAGTACAAACTAAGCAATAAAAAAACCCAAGTGTTTTAGAGTATTCTTTTAGCCATTGTGGCGCTTGTCGGTAGCCCCGCTTTGACTTGCAGAGTACCTAACCGATGGGGGCTTCCACCTCGCTCGCTTCTCCAGTGACAAACAGCTTCCTTTCTGTGCTTTTTAAATATACCCGCTGCTGCTGCTTCTGCTTCCTTTTCGAGCATAATCAATTAAGCAAAGTGCACTCGACTGCCGGCAGTCGGTTTGGAGTAATGTAAATAAATGTGGCAAAACGGCATACGGGGCGCATACGCAACGTGAGGGCCACTTGGCTCGCGTCCGCCTGTTTTTTAATTCTGCTTGCTCCTTATTTCATTTGAATCCTGCTAACAGTTTTTTTACTAAGCACTTAAGGCTGAAATAAAAACCATTAAAAAAAGAGAAACAAACTCAAGTGGCAGCATTTTAATTAATTTCTGTTCCTGCTTCAGATGCATATGTAATTACCGCTGCCAAAGCCTTAATTGCTCCGGCCAGGATGCCTGCATCTCTGCCTCCAGCTCAGGTATATATATTTATACCTGCATGTGTGCAAGAATGTGTAGGTGAAGCCACAAAGTTAAAGCCAAACTTGCGACATTTGCCATTTAGCATTTAACTAGCAACAGTCTACGGCACAATGAAGTTTATTTGGGCTCTGCTTTTTGCCCTGGCACTTGAACTTGCTGGATTCCTGATCAGGGTCTCGACATTTGGCATTCCCACAGAGTTTCCCTTGGCCTTCTTCCCTCCTCGCATAATAATGCGATTAAAACTGTCAAGTCGAGTGCTCAAGCAACAGTGGCACTGCCGGGCCAGTAAGAACAATAATCAGGTTAATCATGAGGCCAGAGCCAGAACCAAAACCGAAAGTATATCCAGAACTATAAGGGGTCTGCAAAGGGCCAGAATGCACTTGGCCCTTGGCCACGTCGTGCAAATAAACAAACAATTAAAAATTAAATCACTAGCAAAATGGAAAGACTACTAGGGGGGGTTTTTAGGTAGATGAAGGTTGAAAGGACTTAAAAAGAAGATGAGATTTTCTTGAGAATAAGTTTAACAATATAATATATACTTATATAAGGTAAAATTATACAAAATATATTTATTATTTTTTTTTTTAAAGGATTTTTTTTCGAAATTCCTAAATGATTTCATTTAGTATTTTTTCACTTTCTATACTTCATTCTTAAATTTATGTTAGGAGAATAAAGAAACAATATATTCATTTAGTATATTAACTTTAATTTACTTTATTTTGACTAACAGACTAGCTATTAACTTAAAGACGAGCCACGCAAAGGGAATCACTATGCCTGGACTACCGGTCGTATGAGTGTTGTCTCTGTGAGTGCCCCATAGCTTTTTTTCTAGCTGCCCTGGTAAACAGAGAAGTGGCAGTCACCCAGTACACACCACTCACACCCCGCACACAGCGACTTAAAGTGCATAAATGAGTAAAACACACACACGGTCAGTCATGGGCCAGCTATGGCAGCAGTAACAACAACATCTCAGTGGGGCGCTTATTATGCGTATACTTAACATTTATTTCTGCCAGACGGAATGCCTCAGTGGTGTGGGACTAGCACACAGATACTCGTAGCAGGCACTAGCACAGATACAGATACATAAATCTCATCGTGCATTCATCAATGTCAAGCCACAAGTTTGCTTTTCATTTGTTATGGCTTTGCTCCTCCTAGGTCTGTGTTTGTGTGCAATATGTGTGTGTGGGTGTGTGGGTGTGTGTGTGTGTGTGTGTGTGTATGAGAGAGAATCTGTATTGGTGGCTGTATTGTCTAGCTCGTAAAATGCCAAGGCGAGCCTGCATTAAATTTTTTTACGAGAGTTGGTCAAGGAATAGGGAAAAAATGTATAAGAAAAATAATGAAATCAAAGAACAGGAGCTGAACAAAATATTTATTTAAATTTTAAATAATTCAGATAAGAACAATAAATATTAGAAAAGACTATGGGAATTGAAAAACGCTACATGTGTTTTTATGTTTTCGACTGAAAGGAAATCATTCAAAGTTGCTTAATTTTGTAAAAATAATTATTACAGAAAAATAAAGTCACATTTGTTCGAATTGAAATATTTACAATTTCTTTGGAAACACTTGACTTAAAAGGGTAAATAATGAAATTGAGAACTTTACGGGTGTCCAGTTTCTATCTTTTTCAAGATCCCACCTCGTACATAAATTTTGCGGTTGAGGACGTTCATTGTTTTGCCATTTCTTCCTAGCCACATTCGCCATTTCGGGACCCAAGCCATACTTATTCGCACATCAGGCTGCCATTTGTTGTTCAGCACATGGTCCGAGCTGGGGCAGGGACTGGAACATGTGTAGAAATAGGCTAAGGTAAAGTGATTGTTCTCAAGCAATTGATTTGCATATGCTCCAGTCTCCAGGCTTCAGGGTTCGAGCTCAAAGCTCTTGCTGAGGAGCCCTCTGTATCCTGCGAGTTCTGTTCGACAACAAATGCATTCGAAGTGGCTGCTGCTACTGCGGCTGGCCCTCTTAAAACTTCATGGCATTGGCAGTAAAAACGACAATTGCCGAGCGCAACTGTTCATAAACATTGAGTGCAGCTTGGCAACAACACACAACTACAGCGTCAGCATCAGCAAACCGTGAGCAAACAATGACAAGGCCACCCGGACGGGGGTAGCTCCTTCTCTCTCTCTGAGGCAAGTCGATTTTATTTAATTGCGAACTACCACAAAATGCACTCCCACTAGGAGGGGCAGCCACCCCCAACATTTGGTTCGAGTCCCCCAACTATGCCCCCTCCAACATTGTGCACCCAATATTCTGGTTTTACGAGCGCCGGGCGCCAGATTCAAAGCAGGACGGCTATCGCCTTCGTCGACATGAGCGCACACACATTAAGCAGCTACAGCGGAGGACATCTACCACCGCTGGACAGCACTGAGAGAAAGGATCTGGCAGGCAATCCAATTCGAACGACCAAAAATAAAAGAGGTCAATAAGAATTCTTAACCAACAAGTAGGAGGTAATTTCTCACAGACAGTTAAAAGTAAGTCTATTCTATCATAGGCAGCCATAGGTAGCATTCAGTTTTCTCAGTGAACCCTTGATGCCAAAAATAAGTTGACAACGGCTGGAATCGAGCCAAAACCCGGACAGTACAACAGGGCCTCAATTTTCGCTGCTTACGACTTGGCAATCTTCGAACTCGTAGGGGCTCCACTTGGCCATTTTCCCAAAACGATTTAGCGATAGAAGTATGTGTTGTGTCTTTAAAGCATCTTAAAGAATGCCCTGGCATGCCCCGAAATGCTTACGGAATGCCGCTTTTTCAATTTTCAATCGCATGCAAATGAGTCGGGTCGATGGGCCTCGATGGTTTGACGGCCTGATGCCCGATTTGTCTGGCGGCATGTGCGGGCTTCGCACCTCCAAGTCAACCCCCAATTCAATTGAAACGTTTTCTGCGGAGCCAACAAGCTGCAAAACAGCCGGAAGCGCAACTCACTCGAGTCATTTTTTGGTGTACCGGCTACCTAAGCGAAATAAGGCAACAGGAATCGAAAGAGGGCGGGCAGGCCGGCAGGACGTATAACAAGCAAGACAGCAAATCATTTGTAAACACTTGAGTGCCAAGAGGGACAGCGAGGATGCGGGAGCGAAGCCAAAACACAAATCAAAAGATAAACGGTCTGCCAGGGAAGGCAAAGATGAAAAATTGAATTGCCCCGGCCCGGTTCGGCACCGGACCCCGAAAGGACATTGGTCCTGGGGATCCAAAAGGACTCCGGACAGCATGTTGCGTAAATAAAGTGCGAATTTCCAAAAGCTGTGCAGACAAATGAGCGACCACTCAAGATGACAAGTGACCGTCCATGATCGAGGGAGGGCGATATCCTCGGTAGCAGGCAAGGAGCGGGAACTGAAGCAGCTGCCCTCGCCATTTGTTAGTGTCAAACATATGAGCAAAGTGAAACGATGCCGCGGGGTTTATGCCAATGAAGCGCTGCCCAAGAAAGAAAGAACTTTCCAAAATAAAATGAAAAGAATACGTTGTCAGGACTATAAGATACCCGGTAGGCAATGGCTTGTAATTATATATATTTCAATTTAACATGTCTCTAACAGACTTACTTAAAAAATATAAGATATTGCTTTCACTTTATTCGAGTTTCGGATTTAAAATAGCTAAAACTAACGGACAAACTCCCAATAAAAACTCTAATCAATACTCTCTACCGTAAAAAATATGCCTTTTTAATTAGATAATGTAATTTAAAAAAAAGGCGTATGCCTTTCATGCAAAATACAAGAGTTCTAGTTAGAGGGCACACCTATTTTAAGACGTTTAATTCATTATTATCTATATTATCCGTTTGTTGCCTCATATATTTCACTTATAGGGTACTATAATCCATTGCCTGGCAAAGAAAACGTTGGAATTTCCCAATAGTAAATTAAAAAAAAGAAAAAAATCTTCAGAAGCAGCAGCAAAAACTTTTCCGTTTTTCCGGGGGAAGAAAAGTTTGAGCGCTTTGCTTTAAATGTCGATAAAAGTTTGCTGGACGCTATGGTAATAATATTTTCCCCACTTCCACTCAAAATCCCAGCCCCAATCCCAGCCCCAGCCCGAGTAACAAGTCCTGCGGGCTGGGCTGTGCTGTGCTGTGTTTCACTTAATCTGTGGGATTGCTATTTTCAATAACGATTATTAGCCGCATCTAGCGAATGCGAGCGCGGTATCTCCCTCGGGCCGCTGCGAACTGTTTATTGAAATATTCAACATATTTAGCGCGGCCGGCACGGCGCGCTGAAAACTTAATTAAATATATTCAAAGCTGATTAATAACAAAATGAAAATCAAACATCGCAAACTGACTGGCCCAGAAATTTTCCTCATTAATATTAACAACTTAATTAAAGCTTGCACCGAGAAAGAGAGAGCCCCCGCCGTCCCGCAGCGAGTTGTCCACCGTCTGGGCCGATTATTTTTGCAATTATGCAAAGTAGCTGCTAGTTGGATCCTGCTGCCTGTCAATGCGTGCACAAAGTTTAATATTAATAAATTTTTAATCAAAAGCCCTTGTCGGGGCGTCAATCTGCGCGTGCCTGTGTGTGAAGTGGTTGCGGTGGCTCTTCCCCCCTTGGTCCTAGAGCGCGGGGTCCTGGATCCTCTGACAGACCGCCTGCGGTGCAGGTGGCTTAACGGCAGCCAAGGCTAAGGGAATGGAAAGCCTGTCAGTCAGCAAGTCTGTAAAGTGCGGTCAAATGAGCTGGTCAAGGCAATTAAGGCTGCGGAAATCAAATGGGATTACCGGGACTTAAGAAAATGCCAGGAAAAAGTGTCAAGAAAATAAGGATATGCTGGAAATGCGTGTCAAGCTAAATGTCACTCAAAGAAAATAAGAATATGCAGGAAAATAATATAGTTAGATGAGGAATAGGTCAATGAAAAAATATAGAGTAATAACTGTTTACTAGTTTAAGGAGGTATTTAAAATTATCAAAAACATATAACAAGAGCTACCTGACACTTCTCTTTAAACATTATATTCCCTGAATTTTTTTTTTTTATCAATATAACAGAAACAGTACTTCCTGCTCCATATTTCCTGGCTTAAATACACATTCAATACCGTCTCACCTCACATCGTTACGCCGCTAAAAACCGCCGCCCTTCGCCAGTTGTTACTCGTTTATTTGCATGAGAAAGAAATCACGTCGCACACGTGGCCGACACACAAATCTTTGAGCCAAGTCGAGCCGTTCCACCTACATATAGTACTCACTCTTGGCAGGCACACACACACCCGTATTCATACACCTTTTTTATTTTCGTAAATTGTGCGCAAAAGCGTAAAATCATCTTTATAAAAGGGAGGTTCGGGCGGGCGTCTGTGTCGGTGTCTGCCTTTGAATCCTTGTCTACTTGCCCATCTTCAGAAGTGCGCTCACGTTGCCTCAAATGGCATATCCTTTGAAGGAGTATCATCTCCCAAGTAGAGGCGACTGCAGAAAAAAATATATTCTCCGCGAAGGAGGGGCTTTTGCGAAAATGTCGCGACAGTTCGTATTAAGATTTTTGACCTTCCCCCTCAAAGGTATCATGTTTATTCAGTCATTAATAATTGCTGCCTCTTTTAGAAGTAGGATAAATTGGTTCTACTTATTGAGAGGAGATTTAAAATTACTTAATAAAATAGTTTGTAAATAAATAAACGCCTATTCGCATTTTATAACTGTCAAGAAGCATAACTTGTAAATTTCCCTTCTAAATTATTTTACAAATTAATTTCTTCGAATTCAGGTTCAAGAAAATAGTATCTGGGATTCTTAAGCCCCCCAAACCCCTTCTAAAAGTTCAGACCTCCTTCTTTGCTCTGACTAATTGATCGAGGAGTGCTGAAAGTGGCTGCCACACCCTATTAAAACCTGCAGGCTGGGAAGCTGATTCATACATAATGCAGAAAAGCCCTGCGATGGGAGATGCAGATGCAGCAGGCATTACCTGCAGCTCGTAAAGGGAAAGTGCTGGCAGAAAGCATGTCAAGTTGTGACATACATATATAAAATTTATGCCAGACTTTCCCTCCGGCGAAGTCGAATAGGGCTGGCTACTGGCACACGCACGGGCACATGGCTCATAAATTTGTATTGTGTGGCAAAGACGGCCCGCCCGGCCTTATCTCCCTTGGCTAACCAAAATAAATAAAACAACCAGAAATAAAGCCGGCACGCCGAAGTTCGTTTACCCTTGCAGATTGCATTTGGATTATAAGGAATCCATAATAATAATAATAATAATAATAATAATAATAATAATAATAATAATAATAATAATAATAATAATAATAATAATAATAATATAATAATAATAATAAAATAATTTGATATATAATATAATAATATATATGTATACTTTCTTTTTGATAACATTTTCACAGTTTTTCAATTACAGTTACCACTACTACCTACCCTTTAATTCAGATAGCTTCAAAACTGAGATACTAGTTTGCGTATAATCGGACAGACGAACATGGCTAGATCGACTCGGATAGTGATGCTGATCAAGAATATATATATATTCTTTATAGGGTCGGAAATGCCTCCTTCATTGCGTTGCAAATTTCTGACTGAAATTATAATACCCTGCAAAAGTAAAAAAATGCAGATTTTTGGAAAATTTAATTCATTATTCTGAAATAATTTGATAAGCCCATATCCCAGATTAGATGAAGATATATTGGATAATAAGTGTAACATAATCGTCCGATCCTATCCGTTCAGACTTATATCGTAGTGAGAGTAAGTAAAAGACTATCTAATTTCTGCAGTTTTATTCAGATAGTTGGAAAACTGAGGACGGATGGATGCTGATCAAAAATTTATACCTTACTGCGTTGCAAACATCCGACTAAAATTATAATACCCTGCAAGGGTATAAAAACCCCTAGAACATTGGAAAGGATACACAGTATATCAAGGGAGAATGGGATAGAGAGAGACGGAAGAAGAAATACACACAAAGTAATGAACAAAGTGCCTTTGCACGCCATTCAACGCAAAATCAACTGCAGTTGGAGTTTCCCCGCTTTTCCTGCCTCTCCGTCCGGCGAAATAAATTCATTTCACTGCCTGGAAAAGCGCCGACTGACGTATGGACGTGGACGTAAACGTGGACGGATGCCTTGGCCTAGACATGGTGCAGGAAGTGTTATTTAAATGCAGGATATTGTATGAGGAAATTTATTATCGTGCCACTGTCACCGCTCCCGGACTGACATTAAAGAAAATATTGAGATATATACGCTCAAAAGTAATTAAATGCCAACGATTCGGAGCTATACATTTCCGAGACATTGTTGCAGAGGAATTCCCCTTAAATTCGTTTAATTCATGGAATTTTTCACCACCGAAAACAGAGCTTTAATCTTTCAATTTGCAAGCAAAGAGATCGCTCAGAGCTTAAATGTTTGATGGGGGCTTTGTGGTGTGTGGCATGCATTGGAAACCTCTCTTGATATACGAAATATTTAAACGAATTACAATTCCGACTAATGCCCGTCATGGCCAACATTTGCTTTCCAAAGCTTTGTTTGTTTTTCTTGCTCTAGCTGCATATTTCAATTTTTGAGATACCAAAATTTATGCCGACCGACAAAAAACCAGAAATATAAAAAGATTTATACTCTAAAATTGCCAAAAATCGTTAAGGACTTATGCAAACTATCGGAAAATGTTTAAACTGAAGCGTTTAAAGTATTAGTTTAATTTTAAAGATTTATTGAGTTATTAATTTATGTTTGTGACCGAGGGTATTATCAGCTTCGACCTCTGGATACTGTGGCAATGTTCTGTGTTTGCTTTTGGACAGTTTTTTATATTTTATTAGCAGATAAAAAATGCATTGAATGTTATGTATTATACGCCGCGCTTACAGAACATGAAATAAGCTGGAATTTAAATATTTGCATACTTTCTATGTCGTCGCTTTTGCATTGTTTAACATAGAAGAAAAAAGAGGGAAAGGCAAATAGGAATGGCTGACAATGTGTTTTTCTGCCTAAGGGCTTGCGCCTCAATAATTCAACAAAAGCTGCTAGCAATTGAATATTAATGAGCAATTAACAGAGGACCCTCAACGGGGATTCTAACTAATAACTGCACCAGCTAAGCCACGCTCAACACTGCGTATGCGTAATATTTATTACGCACTCCCGAAAGGGCCATAAAACACCAGCGAGCCAAAGAGTTAACCAAGGTGCCAACATACTCACACACACGAAATAAATTATTTGCAGCAGACTGATTGGCAAAGGCAATTGCAGCTGTGTGTGTGTGAGAGAGCGGGGAAAATGGAAATGAAAATGGGAAAATCGGAAACAAAACCGGGCAAGCAATTCAACTGAAGCTGTATACATAACACAGCTGCAACCGCAAGAGAGTGTAGTGTGTGTGGGGGAAAAGGGGGGTAAATCGAGGGCGAGAGAAGAAAAAGCTTCAAGGCTGGCAGGCAGGGGCGAGTGAAAGGCCATTCAGGACATGGGAACAAGGCGCAAACACTCGACTCCAAAGATAGAGAAAAATGGCGCATGAAATGAAGCGGAAATGGTGCAAAAAGGAGTCTTCCACACACACAGAAACTACACTACATTGTGGCGACCGGAAGTGGCACTGGAACAAGAAAGGATAGGGCGGTCGGGCAGCCACTTACAGAGCTGAACTAATATGTACATTAGTATCTTTTGAATGCATGCGAACAACTGATAAATGTCTGGTCTTGCATATCTGCCTCTGAGGTTGCCTCTGTGTACCCCTGTGCCCGTGTAAGTTTGCGGTGAATGAAATCGACCGTCGCATGAAAAATATATCCCATTTATTTTACTTTTTTAGTTTCGCCCTCACCCCCTCTTTTCCTATGCCCTAACAACGGCAAACAGCTGGCATTGGCAAGGGGCAAACAATGAGCCATTGCTTTTGGCTTGCTTTTGGAAAACTGCACTTTGATGGGCCCAACACACACTGGCACATGAATACCCCCGCACCTCCTTCGTACACAAAAGCAGCATGCCCAACTATTGTGTCATGTACCATCGACGGGTTGCCTAACTAGTTTGCCGGGAAAATAGCATTTACAAGTTTGAAATTGGTCTTATTTACTAATTAACAGCATATTTAACATATAAAATTTAATCAAAGAATTCCTAAAAAAAAAACAAATGCGACTTTTTGAATCCAAATAAGTCTTTTTTACCATTAAATCAAACTTACACCATTAAATAAAATTTAAATATTTATTAAATATTAACGATACACTTATAAAATTGTTTCCCTAATTAGAAAAAATAAAAATTTGTTTGCCTACGAATGGGATTACTATTTATTGAAGATATTGAAAAAATAAAACAAAGGTTAAGCATTGAGGAAACAACATCTGTTCAGCAATCTTGATTTTTTTAGGATTTAAATAATAGTCTTAGTAAGGCTAAGAAAGAATTTATAAAACATTCTCTTTTACTCAGAAATAATACTTCGCTGAAGCTTAAATCCTGTAGGTAATCATTTAACCAATATTTCTTTTTGCAATGCTTTTCTCCAATAACTTAATTTCCGCCCCTCGTTCTTTAGTTATTTGCTTGATTTATGACTTGGCACAGGGTAAACATCCAAGGCAGAAACAACTAAAAAAAGGAGAAAGAGAACTATTGCATAGATAGGCAATTCTAGTAATTGCTGCGATGCGGATACGAATGTGAATGCGAGTGCGACTGGAGCGGAGGAGGAGGTGGTCAGGAGCTGAGTGCGGTGAACCAAAGTTGATTTATAGCCCAATGCGTCCTGTGCTGGGCCGCAGCTTCAAAGGACACGCTGCATAAATAAGCGATAAACTCGACGGCTATAAAAAAACGAGTGACATTCTCTCACATACTCACCCGTACGCACACACTTACTCACTCACACAGAGCACAGTTGGCATGCACTTGCATAATGTATGCTGGCGACTCTCTGCCGGACAAGCTGCGAACCGCAACAAGTGCACTCACCACGGCCTGAGGGGGGAGACAGGTGCGACTGGGTGTGCATTTAAGCGACATGTGTCGTCTTCACACTCAACTGCACTTCAAACGAGCCCAGCGCAGCGCACGTTCCCAGGTCCTACAGCACACACTCCACTCGACCCAATAAGCGCTGAGTACAGTGGAAAACCGCTAAACCTATTAAACTATTGAATATTTAAATATATTGAAGAACTTTAAGTAATGAAGGGAAGTGTAGATTTTTTTCTAACCTCACAAATATTACGAAACGTTTACTAACCTTCATTAAGTTTAATCACTTTTGAAATCTGTAGCTATTCGAAGTACATTATAACCATAAGACTTATAAGTACTTATTTTAATCTAGAGATTTAAAATGAATGCTGTTAGTGTTTTCTTTACCCTATTTTTCATTGAACTTTAAAATCAGAAGAATATTAAAATGACCTTACCTATTTAGAAATATCTACATCTATAGACCTCTATATATCACATTCCGACCCAAAAGCTTTTTGATCCATATGTATGTGTACCCCTGCTGCCCTCGAATATCGATTGATCAGTTTTCAATCAAACTTGGAATCCGGCTTCCAAGACGTACGTCCCCCTGTAGTTCGCCTTGAACACTCATGGCTTGGCATCAACTTCCGCATTAAGTCGACTTTGAACTTGAAAACGTTAGTTACATGGCCACACACTCGCTCGCCTTGTCACGCTTATGTTGGCATTTGAAGGTTGTTGTGGTCGGAACTTGCAGTTCAGGTGGCTGTGCAATAGGGCTCTTTTACTAGGAATCCGGCTCAAAGGATTCAAAGGTAACACGAAAAAAATAAATAAAATGTTCTCTATTCAGGCAAAGGATGGAAGCTTTTGCTTGTATGCAACCCAAATGCAGCTGCGAATTCATATTCGACAGACAGAGACTAGAGCAAGTGGCTGCTAATAAACTCAGGAATGCAAAAAGAGAGTGGGTAAATGGCAAGGAAAATGCATGAAAAAAGCACATTAATGATTTCCTGGAAACTCATATGAGGATGAGATTTTAATGAGCGAAAATGTAGTTCTAGTTTCCCAGTGAAAATTTAACTCCTTTTCCAGAAAAATTGTGGCTGTAAAACTGCTTCTGGGAAATTTAAAACACAAAACATGTTTACGTTCGTTTATCTTTATGATATTTTAATAGTATTCACCATTTCATTTCCCCGCTGGAGTTTTAATGTCATAATTAGCTAAACAAACACTGTGGTGCAGTCAGTGGAAAACGTATTCGTGGCAAACGTAACACACTCATTTTCTAATAACTCTTTGACTGCCTTTCCTATAAAAACAACAACAGACAACAAAGTACTGTGCATAATTTAGAAGCACTCCGCACCTTATCTATGCGACAGTGGCAGTAGTACTATTTTTATTTCTTACAGCTTAAGGCCAGTACAAATCATATCAGCAAGTTAGCCAAAGAGTGCAAGGTACTGGGATCCTAGACTATAAACTTGGTGGGCATTAAACATGCAACATTTTCGCATTGGGTTTTATGGCGCCGCAATGTGAACTATGCAGAAGTAGCAGAGACCCACACTGAGTCACAATTGAGGGCAAAATAATAGGAATTGTGTTATAATATAACATTTTTTCACTACAAATTTCACAACTACTTGTCATGTTTATACATAAAAATCATACATTTTTATGACATTGTGTTAATAAACAACATTTTTGAAAAAGGGATCCATATAATATTATTAACTCGATATTATTCTGGATAACCCCAATACGTTACCCTCAAGGGTTTATTCATTCTAACTTACTATATAATTCCCTTTAATTATTACTAATTTTTTAACCTCCATTGTAACCCTACACATGTAACTACATGCGATGACATTTTACCAAGCCCCAGCTCGCTCTTGGGGTATTTGCCTTCTTTTTTGCTCTCATTTTATGCGTTTTAAATTTATTTTGCTGCCTCCTCTGTCGCAACATTGGGACAGAGGACGAAGGGCGTAAGTGGGGGAGTGGGCTCAAGGAGCCGCTGGCAATGGCGCCTGTCACACGCACGCAAAACTTCCGCCAGTCTCTTACATACACACGTATGCGTAAGAAAATTCCATGAGTGTGTGTCTGTGTGTGAGAGTAGCTGTCCTGGAGCAAGAGAAAAAAAAAGCAGAAAAAATACAACGCTTGGCTTGCCTTCAGTCTTCATATTTATTTATCGTGCCAAGTGATTCCGTGTAATTGCTGAAATTGCGTTAAATTATTTAACAAGCGGGCGCAGCAGTGGCGGTGGCAGCATTTCAAATTCATTTACACTTTACACACAATGCGAAATGGAAATTGAATACAATAAATTTTCGGCAGGCAAAAAATATATGCCGCAGAGCCACAGGAAATTATTTTCCAATGCAAAAATCAACCGCAGAAAGTAAATTTCAGGCATTTTTAAATATTTGCTGACCCCTTGTTGGGGCACTGATTTGTTATCTAATATTATTTTTATAGCTAAGAGGGCTATACAATGATCTTAAATACAAAATTGATGAAGTTTTATAAATTTGTTTATTAATATTGGAATTTCTTACCAAAATTCGATTTAATCACTCTAAAGTAATATTTCCTTACTATTTTTTTATTTGCTTGCAGTGCAGAATGCTCCACAAAGGGCCACCAATTGGGCAGCAGGCAATCGGATACGAAATTTACTTCAAGGATATGAAAATAGCACATCAAGTGAGCCATAAACATACGCCAGCAAGCGAAAAAGCTTAAATAAACAGAAAAAAAACCAGAGAGAAAAAAAGAGTACAAAGCAGCAGCGTAGTCGTGCAACAATCAACAGCACAAAAGAACACTGCCACAAGAAAATCTAAAAAGAAACAAAATAGCAACAAACAAAAGAAAAGAGCACACTGAGAGGAACTGGAACTGGAATAGGAGGAAGTCGGAAAGAAGGAAAAGTGAAAGCCAAAAGCCGAAATTGTAAACGCTTCATGTAAACACTTGAAAGCTCGTTAGGATAATACATCCTGCCCGGCATAGAGCACACGCTGCTGCTAACACAGGCACACACAAACACACACAGTGAGATATAGGAGGCCAGGAAGCAGGCAAAAGTGTCGCCATGCGCCGCCCCGCCTGTCTGAGTGGCCGCCATCACATGAAACAAAAAAAACAGCAGCAACAACGGCACCACCTGAAATCCCCACCCAATTACAACACACCTATACACACGTCACACGGGAGTCAGCAGCGGGCCATTGCCATTGCCACTGCCATCGCCGTTGCATAGTCGCGCTTCCGTTTCCGCCTACTCCTCATTTCCGCTGCGGCTGCAATTAAGCGAAGCGAAGCGACGCAGCGTAGGGCGAAGAATTCCCGAAAAAAAGACAGCACCTCGAATATCCACAAAAATGGCGCACGAGACCAGCTTTAATGGTGGGTACACATGGCAGCTACACACATTACCCTCAGGTCATTGTTTTAAAACATTTTATTGCAGCGCAAAAGTTGCGCGAGTTTTTCTTGTTAAATTGAGTTTACGTTTAAATAGAAAAGAAGATTGTGGGGGAATAATATGAAATGTTTAATGTTATGTGTAGATTTATTTAAAGTTAATTAAAAGGCTAGATAAGCAACGGAATGCTAAGTGCTCAAATGTTTTGAGTACATTAATACAAGGAACAAAATAATGTTCTGTACAATATTTTAATATTTAACTATAAACATCTTTCAAATATACAAAGAGAATTATTTATTAAAGCTTAGGTATTAAAAACTAATTAAAGAAATTTCCTATTTTCCTCTCCATTTAAGACGCCCTGGACTATATTTACATAGCGAACAGCGTCAATGACAGGGCCTTTCTGATAGCCGAACCCCATCCCGAGCTACAGAGCTCCGATGGCCAGAAGGAGGAGCAGGATCAGGACGAGTCCGATGCCGAGGAGAACCTAAAAGTCACTAAGGCTGTCGTTCAACTACAGGACACTAACAACAACAGCAAGCGATACTATAGCTCCGGAAAGCGGCGTTCCCGCCTCAAGGGACCTCACTCCCAATCGGCACCAAAGCCTGCAGTGCAGGCCGCCTTGCCAACCGAACCACCGAGCAACACCACCGGCTCGCCGCTGGCCACCGCCGCCTTGGCAGCCGCAGCGGCAAGTGCCTCCGTGGCGGCGGCGGCGGCCAGGATAACAGCCAAGGCGGCTCACAGGGCACTGACCAAGGCAGAGGGTTCACCGCCAGCCTTTCAGCTGATCGACATGGACAATAATTATACCAATGTGGCAGTGGGCCTGGGAGCCATGTTGCTCAACGACACGCTCCTCGATGGCAACGATACGGGCCTGTTCGGCGAGATCATAATGACCAACAAGAGCGGACAGCTCGATCTGGCCAATGGCAGTGCGGGCATTAATGTGACCACCAGCAAAGTGGCCGAGGATGACTTTACACAGCTGCTGCGGATGGCAGTCACATCCGTGCTGCTGGGACTGATGATATTGGTCACCATAATTGGTAAGTATACACTGGAAGGAAGTCTACACTGGGGGAAATTCTGTATTTAATTCAGAAAATATTTAAGAAGTAAATCATTTAAAACTTAAGTTCTCAACAAACAAACGCTAGGAAAACAGTTAAAGTTTGCGGAAAACAATTATAAACAATCATAGAGAACATGTAAATCCCTTTAAAAATACTATTAACCGTCTCAAAAAAACAAACTCAGTGAACTTCCAGCTTCAACTGTAAGCCAAAGACCAAACATAGACATAATTATTTCAGTCGCAGAACCAAGTCTCCGTCCCTAGCCCAACCCCGTCCAAAATAAATTCCTTGAATGCCAGCCTCAGGCACGCGCCTCTTTCAAATCCTTGGGGAATATAGCAAACAATTCAATATGGCGGAAAGAGAGAGGGGAGAGAAGGGCCTCCCCCTGGGTGGCAGCTTCAATTGTAGATAATAAAATACGCGTAACTGATATTTATGATACTGGGGTAGGGCATTTTATATTATTTATTATTGTTGTTAGTATGGCTCAGATGCTGAAGCAGCTCAGCCTCAGTTATTAATAAGGCAGCTCAATGACGAGGAACGGCAATGGGAATGGGAACAGGAATGGGATTCGAATGAAGAACGAGGCCGGGAACGGATCTCGCTTTTGTTGTTGGCTACATTCATTACACGCATTTAGCCATAAATCCGATGGCAAACAAACCGACATCCATCTAGGCAAAGACACGCCGCATTAAAATTGACAGTCAATCAATCAATCACAGTGTATTTGCCACCGCCTCCACCCCCTCCTCGTTATCCGCGAATGCCCCGAAACTTTATGTTCAAGTTGTAAAATCCAAACAAAATGTATAAAAATCAAGCAGAGCAGTGGGCTGAAATTGATTTCATTAATTTAAGTAGATTTCATTTCATTTCATTTCGCTTAAAACGGGCACAAAAGTCAAGAGGCAAATAAAAATAACGAAGACGCGAGCTGCAAAGTATGCTACGATTCTCAGCGCTGCCTCCTCCTCTTCGGACCCCCGGCAGCCATTCACATGTCTCGCTTGCTTTCACTTGTTTTCATTTCTGATTTCCTACTAATTTGTGTTTATTTAGTTTTTTTCTCTTCCGTTTGCGTTTCCTTTCGCTTCTTCCCCTTGTTCCGCCTTTAGTTTTCCTTTTCTTCGCTTGTCTCGCTTTTGAACTTTTGCAGTTTTCGTCAGCGTCGGCAGCAGCATTTAGCATTTAAAAAGAAAATGCTAATGAGTTTAATGCTAATTTTAGCTAGATTGCTTCACGCTTTCGGTCACTCAGTGGCATCAGCGGAACAAAATAAGAATAAGAAGAGAGGGAGCTAACTTCGGCACGACGAAGTTTGTATACCCTTTCAGATTGCAATTGGATCATTATTATTATATCCATATCTAATAAAATATATACCTTATAGAGTCCGAAATATATCCTTCCTGAGTTGCAGTGACTAAAATTCTGACTAAAATTATAATACCCTGCAAGTATTTTAAAAGAAAGAGAGCAGAGTCCGGGGGAAGGCTCTGAAAAAGCTTTAAAATGTACGAATTTTATTTAGGCGTATTTGTGACTTACTTATGAATCGTATTTAAGCTGATTTTTTGTGTGTTATGGTTAAGATTTAACTGTCTTAAAGTTTAAATTATCTTCAAATGTTATTTCTTGCCATTTTTTGTATTTCAAAATATTAAAGATTCATTTTCATTTTGGTTCAAGATTAAGCAATTTTTTAAATAATTCTCCCAAAACAAGCCGTTTTAGTTGTTTTATATACATTTCGATAGATACAAAAAA
>VNJS01005274.1:0-10767 GCA_008042575.1 Drosophila watanabei
AAAAAAAAAAATACAATCCGCTTACCGCCGGTAACATGGGTGTCGACTCAAATAATTTCGCGCGCCAACCAGAGCTCCGCGACGCAGTCCAGGTTCGGCTCAACGGGATGGAACTGCGTTACGGAAACTCCCCGACTGGGAATAGCAAGCCGAAGTCGCCGTTGCCGCAAGCTCACGAGGCGAGCGCCTGAACCTTCTCTCAGGCCACAAATCATACCCTAACGGTGCCCCGCAGCACGTCCCCATCGCGAGGACCACGCGGAAAATCTAAGGGAACTCCACGCGGTGGTGCATCCCAATTTGACGCAAGCATCAGCTCCATTCTGTTTGATAAAATGACCAAGTGGGGGCTGTCCTTCGACGGCACATCGGACCTGCTCAGCTTCGTAGAGCTTATAGAGGAACGAGCGGACACGTACCGGATCGACAGGAAGTACTTATCCCACGCTATCGTCGTGCTCCTGTCAGGCAGAGCGGAGAGCTGGTTTCGTACCAGTGGGCTGAAGGGTGGAACCTGGGCACAAGTGCGCCGGGAGTTTTTGGATTTCTTTTTACCGCCTATGTTGTATCAGGGCCTCGACGACGAAATCCGCGCACATTTTCAGAAGCCGAACGAGCCTTTAAACAATACCTTGTCGATCTTCGCCTGAAGATGCGGCGCGCATGGTTCTCACCGGAACATGAGCTAGAGCGGATATATGAGAACATGTTACCCGAGTACCAGATGTTTACGCGCCGCCAGGACCTTAGGACCTTAACCGAACTCACCCACCTGGTGGTAAACTTCGAAGTCGCCAGAAGCCGAAAAGAGCGAACCACCCGGGGATACCCATCAAGCCGACCAGACGCCGAGGGACTATTCAGTACCCAGACCCCACGAACCCGAGGGAACCCGACATACGGAACTACCACACCGGCGGTGCCATGTCCACAAAATGCCTCCACTACGCCGTCATCCGAACCCCGAACAACGGGAGAATCGATCGACGTGAGAACCGAATGCCGAAACTGCGGCCAGACCGGTCACTATGCCACGGAATGCAGGGGCCCTAAAGTTATATTATTTAGGAACTGCGGCCAACAGGGTATTAGGACCATAGATTGCTGCCGAAACCAAGCGCCGGGAAACGGGCAAGGGCCTCGAGAACCCGGGAAACACTCGAGAAACCCGCCGACCTCCCCGAGCCAATAAACATCGCCATCATACAGGACTACAGCCGTACCCTAGCGGCCAAGACGGGAACTACCCAGAGCCCTGGGTGAAAGTTTCCAAGAACGAGAGCTGTCGCGATTAGATACCCTCACCGGCGTCTCCCACATCGGAGAGCACAGTTTCGTGATGCGCAACGATCGCCCCATCAAGCAACGGTACCATCCCAGAAACCCCGCGATGCGAGCCGTCATCGACCGCCAGATTGATGATCTCCTGCGAGAAGGGCGCATCGAGCCATCCAAGAGTCCTCATAGCGCTCCTATAGTCATCGCTGCAAAGAAGAATGGAGACGTGAGGATGTGTGTGGACTATAGACAGCTGAACGAGAATTCCATACCGGACGCCTACCCTTTGCCGAGTATTCATTAAATATTTTAGCGGCTACGGAACGTTCGATATATATCCACGTTGGACCTGAAGAACAGGTACTGGCAGATCCCAGTAGCTCCAGCCAGCCGTGAGTCTACCGCATTCACCGTCCCAGGGCGTGGTTTGTTTCATTGGAAAGTGATGCCTTTTGGTCTGCACTCGGCCTTGGCAACTTTTCAACGAGCCCTGGATACCGACATCGGCTCGGATATGAAGCCACATGCTTTCGCTTACTTCGACGATATCATCGTGATCGGAGCTACACTCGAGGAGCACGTCCGGAATCTACGCGAGGCGTTCCGGCGACTCAGAGCAGCAAATCTACGGCTGAACCCGGACAAGTGCCAGTTTCTCCAGCGCAGCTTAAAGTACCTGGTCCACGTTATTAGTGAGGCCGGGATACAGACCGACCCGGAAAAAGTCGCCGCCATTAGGGGACTGCCACAGGGATAGCACCAAACAAGAGCAGGGAAATAGGCTAGGAGTCCTCTAGAGAGCCACCAGTTCCAGGTGAAGAAAAGTTCATCTATCTTTTCCCACTTTTCACAGCCACACAGATTCAAAATCACCGATTCCTACATACACCACAACAGCAAAGGATCCAGGAAGAGGGTTGCCAGACCGCCAGAAGGGACCAGGGCCGACAATCGATGACCGCGGCGAGCGGGTCATCACGAGCACCGATCGCTCACAGCCCAGCGACCACCGAGGAGCCACCGACGATCTCGGCCTACCACTCCGCCAAGCCGCGGTAATGCCGAGTCGCCACCGCCGCCAGCAGCCACCCACCGTCGATCTCGGCCTACTACTCCGCCGAGCCGTGGTAATGCCGAGACGCCACCGCCGCCAGCAGCCACTCAACGGCGACCTCGGCCAGCTACTCCGCCGACCAACGCAAATGTCGAGTCGCCACCACCACGACGCCACCCGCCGTCGTCCTGTCCTCGTCGGCACCACTCGTGGAGGTCACCACGAGACCAGCATCCTCGACAGCGATCAGCCCGTCTTGGTGCGAAGGGTTGTCGCTGGAGGACATGATGGGCGCAATTCTGGAGGATAACGAGGAACCGCTGCAGCTCCGGTTCGGCGCCTGCCACATAAACGTGTCCGGGACACGTACGGCTTTAACCACCCTTGGGGCGATTTACGAGGATATCTCGGAGGCGGAGGTCGTAGAGTTAAGCTTCGGGGAGGAGGAAAAGCCGGAACCAACCCGGGACGCCATCGTCATCTCAGACGAGGAGGGCCCCGGCATAACGCAGGAGATCCTGCCACCCCGTTACGAGACGCCACCACCGACGTACGAGAAACTCTTCGGACCTAGCCCCTACCCCTGCCCGGCGGAAACCACTGCCAATACTGACGACAGTGCCAAACACGACTTTGCCCACAACACGGGCGTACCACCGGCCGAGGCAGCACACACCGGGACCACCAACGCGACGCCCCTTGGGGACGCGAGAGTCACCGGGACCGCTGCCGGCGGACCGCCTGCCTTCACCCTGGACACCACCGCAAGCAGTGCTGACGGAAGTACCAGCCACGAACACTACTCGCGCAGCTGCGACATGGTCGCCGCCGCCACCCATACCACGGACAACATCACCGCAGCCACCGACGCCGGTACCACCGTCGACACGCCCGGAAGTACCACCGCCCAGCCTGCATCTTCTCACCCGGGCCAACAGGAGGAAAACTGTTAGCGGAGATACTGGCCTCCCCAGAAGGACCCACGACATCAGCTGCAGCCAGCCGGCGCGCGGCCGCCCGAGCCACCGCCGAGAGCCTGCTACAGATGACCCCAACGCGCATACCTCCACCGAGGAACGCTTAAAGGGCCACCGCTGGCCGCACCATGGCGGCATCACGGCAGATCCAACGGGTGCGCCCAATGGCCGCCACCGACGAGTACCGCTGGCGTTTCCGCCGGGGCTCACCGCGCCCGGTTCCAGGCGCGCCGGCAGAATACCGCCCCGGAGGAAGAGCCCAGCTCAGTCCTGGAGTCGCAACCAGGCTCCGAGCCGGAGCACCTAGTGCGCGCACCTGCTGGCTGGACGACAAAAAATGGCTGGCTTTCCACCGAACTTATCGAGAGGGTACAGGCGCGCTTTCGGCAACCTATAACCAAGTATCTTCGATTTTTGGTACCAGATCTCTCGCGGCGGAGACCGCGTCATAATTTTTCCGCATCCCCGAGATAGGGATGGAGTGTAAGGGAGCCTCACAACCCATGTAAATAGTAAATATAAAATGTAGATAAACGTTAGTATGTAAGGTAGTAGGTAAGGCAGAAAATGCACTCAGACAAAGAAAGTTCCAAGGAGGGCACATGTAAATAGGAGGGATGAAGGAGAGAAGCCCATACGTATACACAAAGTTTATCTACTAAGAGAAAAAGAGAGCCCGATAGCAGTAAGCAGAGGCCGACAAAACCGAAGAGAAGAGCAACAGAAGTCGCAGCAGAGCCCAAAGAGGACCGATGCAAGAGCTAGCAGAACCGCCCATCGACGAAGCTCAACACAAGCCCGATCAGCCGAGCCAGCGACGTCGGCACTCGCGGCAGAGCCCAAGAGCAACGGCAGAGACCGGGAGAGCAAGCAGGACCGCACATCGACGAAGCTCAACGCAAGCCCGATCAGCCGAGCCAGCGGCAGCGACATCAGCGGCAGAGGGATCGATGACAGAACCAGAAACAAAGGCAGAGAGAGAGAGAGAGAGGCCGAAGTATGACCCAAGCCGATGCCCCTGCTGCCGTGACTGCACCCGAAGCTCTCCCGACGCCGAGAGCAGAACGACGCTGCCGGCCACGAGCCACATGGAGCTGGAGTAAGAACGGGTGAGCTGGCCTAGGGCCAACACCTACTGGGGGAGAAATTTGCAGTGCGTAGGGCAGGCCCCTTTCCGGGCCTGGCAACCGGATCACCGACTCGCGGAGCCGGTTGTACGGGTTCATGGGCCTTCCGCCCTCTGGTCAGGGATTTGACCCTCGTCTACTTTCGCACAAAGCAAAATCCCGGCCTCCGGTCGCCGTCCTTTCTCCTGCCTGTCTCAGTAAAAAAAATATTTCTGTAGAGGACTCCTGGGCCACGATTGGTAAACGTGGAGCCAAATTACATTACGTGTACATATAAATGTAAAAAATGTAAAACTGTAAAAATAAAATAAATATGAAAGAAATAATTTTAAATTAGATAGGAAGAGATTATAATTGATACAATTGGAATCTGAAAAGGTATACAAACTTCGGCGTGCCAAAGTAAGCTTCCTTTCCTGTTAATTATTATGAATTATTAATATAATTAGTCCTTTCTTTTTCTTTTTTCAGGAACAACTGGGCTTCTTTTTCTCCGAAAACCAATATCCTATGGTTGTCCTACTTAGTTTCAAAACTAGTAAAGGGCGTAAAATATAAATGTGTCAATACCAAGAATCACCGGCAGCACATTCAAAAGCTAAAGGAATTGCAAAATAATATGCTACGTTTTGAGAGTGCTGCAGAGTGTGCGATTAATATGTTTAAGCTGACCTAAAACCACTTCTTTCACAAATACATTGAGGAATCAATTAACATAAATTGTTTAATTTTGATTAATAGCTTGCCCTCCGTAGAGAAAAACGTGGAACTTTTACTTGTATTATTTTAAATGTAAAATGTACTTATTACAAGCAGTGATGCCAATATTTTTAAAAAAAAAAAGGACAGATTGAGAAAAAAAAAACAGGAAAAATAGGATGAAAATATTATAAAAAGGATAGAAAAAAGGACAAAAAGTTTGTTTGCAGTAATTTTATAATTATTGTTATTAAGATTATAGTTTTAAGGCATCTTCGATGATTTTTCCTTCGTCATTATTGCTGTCCTCATAAGTAGCCATGGAGCCAATTGATTGGAGATACTTTTCAGGCAAGTTATAATTATGACAACATAATTTATGGCGACGCAATCCGAATCTATGGAAAGAGTACATGTCCATGCATTTTTAACGTAAATATTAAAATATATATATATATATTTACCTGATCGCCAAAATGGCATTTAATCTATCTACCTCTAATCGGTTCCTAATTTTGGTTTTCACCAAGTTTACTTGGTTGAAAACTCTCTCTACCTCAGCATTTAACCATGGCAATGAAAGCAGGCTGAGAGCGAAATTCACCAGGTCCTTATAGGGGTTGTTGCCTGCAGAATCCCGATACCTCTTAACTTCTGACCAAAATTTTGAAGTATTTTCAATGCTTCCCAATTTATTAGGTGAATATTGGAATATTGTGAAATTATTTTGCTTTTAATCTCAGGATGTGTTGAAAATATATTTAAAATATAAGAATTAATATTAGATTTAAAAAAAAGGACAGATTTCCAGATGAAAAATCTAAAAAAAGGACAGATTTCAGGTATGCGGATGATTTTCAATTTTTACCGGATGAAGCGTTAAAAACAGGACAGATCTGTCCGGAAAAAGGACAAATTGGCATCACTGATTACAAGTAAGGACTGAAAGTTCTGAGATAGAGGGAGTGGCGTGAACAATACTTTTATTGATATTAATATTAAAATATCGATTCGACGTGCGACAAAAAATATTTTGCAAACTTAAACTAATAGCTGATGTTTAAGAGCTTTAAAAACGAAGAAAAAAATACCAACGCTCGGAAACAACAAGACAAACGTCGCACAGTATTGCCTTTTCCTATTTGACCATGCAAAAATCAAAAGTTTTGAGCCAAATAAGGCCATTCAATAGTTCAAACAGCATCCAAAAGGAAATTTTTGTAAAATTTGCATATGGACTAAAAAATGTGCAACGGCCACCCATTCATCAGTTTTTAGGATATCGAAGTGATTAGTGATTACTTAGAGTGTGGATGGTGTGCTCACGCGGTACGGCCGCAAAGCAATGCTTCGCGCTCGAGTGAGAGTATATAGAAGACTATCTGCAAAACTGAGGGACTAGCTTGCGTAGAAACGGACGGGAAGGCGGACAGACGGACAGACGGACATGGCTTGATCGACTCGGCTGTTGATGCTGATCAAGAATATATATACTTTATTGGGTCGGATATGACTCCTTCACTGCGTTGCAAACTTCTGACTGAAATTATAATACGCTGCAAGAAAGGAAGCTGTGCTCGGCACGCCAAAGATTGTATACCCTTGCAGATTCCAATTGTATCAGTTATAATCTATCCCTATCTAATATAATAAGAATTAGTTTCATATTCATTTTATTTTACAATTTTACATTTTTATACCCTAGCAGGGTAAATAATACTCTTCCTAGTATTATAATATTAGGACCTCAGACCCTATAAAGTATATATATTCTTGATCAACATCAACAGCCGAGTCGATCTAGCCATGTCTGTCTGTCCGTCTGTCCGTCCGTTTCTACGCAAACTAGTCCCTCAGTTTTGAAGGTATCTGAATGAAACTTTGCAGACAGTCTTCTATATACTCTAATATCATATAGCTGCCATACAAACAATCCATGAATTTGTTGAAAAAAATTATAACTTCACTGTTTTTAAAAATATCTTGATCAACTCTCGGTTATGAGCTTATTATATTGTTTCAGATTTAATTTTTTTTTAATTTAAACTACTATATCATATAGCTGCCATAGGAACGGTGGGGAAATTTTTAGAAAAAAGTTTATAAATTTGTCAGTTTTCAACATAATTTCTTCTACTTTTATTTTATACTACTAGTATTTTATAGATTTTTAGAACTTTATTGTAAATTTCATAAGAATCAGACGACTATATCATATAGCTGCCATACAAACGATTGGTAAATGTGGAGAAATAATATATTTTACTTTACATGTAAAAATTAAAAAAAAAAAAAAATTTAACCAAAAATGTAAAACTGTAAAAATTGTATGAATGTGAAAGTAGTTCATATTATATTATATTGGGATAGATTATAATAGTCTCATTCCAATGGTACATATTTAAATGTATAAATGTCAGTTGATTCCATTGCTACATTTACATTATTCGGCGACATGTGAATTGCCTTTGTTTATTTAAAGTCTAACGTGTAAAATAAAAATAAATTTAATATTAACAAAATAATTGAGATTGCTGAAAATAGCCATTATCGGCAGTATGCTGCCAAACCCCGGGCCGTTTTGGAAGACGAGAAAGAGATGCTCTCGAAGATATACAATGGCGATCGTATTGCCATTGCCACCACAGCTTTATAAAAAGCAACGCCAATTCCCGTTACCTCCATGATAAATACTGCATTTATACTGAATAACAAAATCGCGATGGTCGTTTCCGGGAACAAGGCGTACCAGAAAATGTGGATGCCTTCTTTAAAAAGAACTTTCGCGTAATGGAGAGCTTTTTACTACGTTTGTAGACGGATTTCAGGTGCTCAAGAAAAAAGGACACCAATTTTAAGAACGCCGCTTATTGTATTAGTTTATTTTAAGTGCATTGTGCACTCTTCAATGCAGTACCGCACAGTTTGAAGGCTTTTTAAAGTGTCCTCGATTTTACACGATTTTTGCGTCGAGTTGTACCGGGTTTTTTGCCCAGGAAAACAACAATCTGAACAAACTAATAGCTTTAATGACTATGATGGTCAGCCATAAACCGTAAGACAAATATGAGCCATAGCCGTGTATATAAAAGCAAACTTTAAGAAATTAAGTTTCGTATTTATTTTATTTTTAATTATTTTGGGAGTACTTATATGGTTGGAATATGTGGTGTAACGCCCTAAAATGGAGGGCGCACAAGTTTTGTGCCGAGCAGCCGCCGGAGTAACTCCGTTATTATTATTATTAAGACTTCTCATATCATGTTTCTTGTTATGCATATCTCAGCTAAGTTAGGACACGGAGTCCCCCTGTTATTTTTGAAATTTAATAGAAAAACTTAAGAAAACCCTACTTAAAACTAGCTATTATTATTTAAGCCAAGACGCAACCCACGATAGGTCAATGGATAGCGGCGAACTAGTTCAGCGAACGCCACGCGTCATTGGAGTGCGATCTCTGATTTTTTCACTCTTCCTCCTCCGTTTTACAACTCGCCGAGATCGGACGCGAGATCGATCGCTCCGCCGGGACGCCGCGGCCAAACACACACGCACACACAGACCCTCAGAGACACGTGCGGTGGTCCGCAGAAATCTCATCTAGAGGCTTCTCTTTCGTTGTGACATCTCGCCGAGAAAAGACGTGTTTCGATCGCTCCGCCGCGCAGCATCGAAGTCAACTCAGCCACGCGGAAAGACTTCTCGGGACGCAAACACACACGCACGCACGCACACCTACCCGCCGTACCCAGTGCCACATCGCGACGCGATCGCCTGCACACACACGCGCCCGCACACACGCACACACACACGATAGAGTTGCAGTTGTTTACTCACAGTGGTAGGACGCGTTTTTCCGAGCTCCGTAAGTGAACCGTCCAGGAGTAAGTGTAAACAACTCGACAGCCGCTGAAAAGCAACATTAGTGCAGTGTGAGACACCTCGGGACAAAGATACGTACCAACACCGGCCCCGGCAGGCTATCCGGGCTCCCAGAATCTTGGTACTTGCGACCGCCATAGATCTCCAGGGCAAGGGGGGGACCTTTCTCTCGTCCAGTGAACGCCCACACAAACGCCGCACACTCACACGAATTGGAATAGTTTCCACAAGCCACCCTTTCCCTCGCGTTTTTCCTCACAGCACGCAGCACAAGAAGATCAGCTGATCACAGTGCTGCGTAACGCACACGAAGGGAGCTTTCGGAGTTGCGTAGTGTTGGGAAACGAGAGTAGCCCGCGCAAATTTAAATTTTAAATTAAAAGCTAAACTAAATCTTGGCTTTTAATTCAACTTTAAATTTGCACGTACAGCTGGAAGACCAACCTCCACGGTCCCAGTTTCTGCACTTGGCTCCGATTGGGTAAAAAGAGCAGAAGGCCAAGGATCGGGCCAACATCCAACCCCTCCGCTGCGGCGGCGCCAAAAAAAGGGGCTCTGGGGACCGAGAAGGAGCGGTATAACTCCCATCAGGCATCCACTGGGGAAAATCCCTGTGCACCGAGGGATCCCAATTAGGAGCAGGTGCGATTAGCAAGCAGAAGCCAACAGGCCGGGACGATGAGACCCAGGCGCTAGCGATTGCGAGAGCCGAGGAGGAGCTCCTTCTAAGCTTCCAACGCATGAAGCAGAAGGTCTAACGCTCGCCACCTGCGTCCAGCACTGAGACGCACCCGATGTCAGCGCCGCCAAAAGTGCATGCGCCGACATTCACCTTTGGTGAAGACGAGGAGGAGATGGCCACTCCTAAGAGATGCCGAGATGCAGCGAGTCCTGACGGAAAGGAAACAGGGAACAAGAAGCAAAGAGTTGAAGAAAACACAGCTACTTTAGTCGAAAGACTGGGCGCTATGTTAGAAGAAATGGTGACCAAGTTCACGGACACAAAGGGCAACAACAAAAAGGTGGTCCGCCACGTCACGCAGGGGACCATTGACTCGTAGATCGCTATGAAGAAGCTGCAGCTGGAAATCAGTGCGTCATTGGCCGGCGGCCATATCAAGGGCTCCACGGCATGCGCAAGCCAGCAGACCACCCCCACGCTGTCTGGCACGGCCTCTAGTGCCACACCCGCGAGCAAACCCGGAACTGCGGCATGGCAGCAGGTAAAGCCTAAAAAAAAGCCCAGAGACACACACGCCAAGGCGGAGAGCCGAGTGCAGAAAGAGGAACAGGCACCTCGCACCATTAAGCCCAGGAAACAGCGCTCCGATGCTATCCTGATCAAGTGCAGCGAAGGGTCCTACGCAGACATGCTGAGGATTGCCAAGACGGAGCCCTCACTCCAAGGACTCAAGGATGGCGTGCAGGGCCTGCGAAGGACTGCTAATGGTGGACTCCTTCTACGGATGCAGAAGCCCCGCGACCCATCCACGCAGCAACTGCAAGCGGCCTTAAAGACTGTCATCTCCGGCAAGGCGGAGGTGACTGTACGAGTCCCGATACAGAGAGAGGAAAAAGGCCCTCAAGGTGGCGATCAGGGCAAGCAAGCACAAGTGCTTTCAGGAGCTTTGCGGTGCGGCTGACCAAGAACCGTTTGGCTCAGCCTACAAAATGGTTACGGGTAAGCTGACCAGACAGCCGACTCCAACCTCCCAGCAGCAGTTGGGAACAATAGTCGACACGCTGTTCC
>VNJS01005280.1:0-12986 GCA_008042575.1 Drosophila watanabei
TTTTTTTTTTCTAAAAAATTTCCGACCGTTCCTATGGCAGCTTTATGATATAGTAGTCAGAACTTTATGAAATTAAATCTTAAAATCTGAAATAACATTTAAAGCTAATAACCGAGAGTTGATCAAGACATGTTAAAAAGCAGTGAAGTTATGATTTATTTTTAACAAATTTACGGATCGTTTGTATTGTAGCTATATGATATAGTTGACCGATCCGGCTCGTTCCGATTTATGTAGTAGTGCGAGTATATAGAAGACTACCTGCAAAGTTTCATTTAGATATCTAGATCGACTCGGCTGTTGATGCTGATCAAGAATATATATATTTTATAGGGTCGCAAATGTCTTCATCACTGAGTTGCAAACTTCTGACTGAAATTATAATACCCTGCAAGGGTATAAAGATGAGGGTTTCATTTAAGCCTAAAACCAGCTGTGGGGCACGTAAGGTTTTCGTGTTATTAGGCTTTGAAAAGTGCCAAAAATGGCACTTTTTCATACTTTGACCGCTATTTTCCCAAAATTGGTACGGGATGGAAGCTTTTGGTTTTCGAATTACCAATGTACAGACCGAGATCTTTCAAAATCTGTCGCGTTTATTCTCTGGGTTTTTTTTTTGTCGATTTTTTTGTTATTAGATATGGATAGATTATTAATGATCCAGGCGCAATCTGCAAGGGTATACAATCTTTGGCGTGTCAAAAGTAGCTGCCTTTCTTGTTTATTACCATTTTGTAACGAAGGTACTGAAAAAAGTACATATACATTTTTTTTGTTTAAATAAATGTGCAACTAGAGTGGGGCGTACAGTTAGTAGGAATAGTAGCATAGCTTTGCGAAAACCCCCTTCAGACAGGCGCACCATACCTAAGACGCTTTTTGACTTGCAGCCCGGTCATGACTGGGGCTGCGATTTTACTTACGGACTTTCAGAGAACATCGTTCACTACCATTAATGCCACCAGGCTAGAGATCGTGATCTGGGGTTTAAGTCGATAGGTTCACCGGCCTTTCATCGATGTCTCCCAGCGGTATTGTAGGAACTATAGTGTGCTCGCCTAGACTACCGTGGCGATCCACTCACTTGTGGAAGGGCTTTTCAATGGAGCTGGTCTAATATAATGGCCTGTTCTCTGGCCAATAGCTCCAGGGTGCCGCCTAGAACCAGAACCGCCCGTTCCGGCACTACTATATAAGGGCAGCAGCAGTGAGTACGTTCAAACGGGGGCAGTATAGCATGGTTGCCCTAGTTATGGGCCTCTTCAATTCAGCATGATCCGGACAGTACGAAGAACGATGCCACCTTGAAACTTGGGTGCTCACGAAAGAATATTCTGGTGTCCAGCATTACCCAGGTATTTCAAAGCTCTGAACAAACTAATCGACGAGCCACCCACCTAGGACCGCTTATGTCTTGGGAGCTAACTGCAACCCCACAATGTTTAGCCACGTGCTGCTGGTAACCTTGAAGCAGCGGTTACATGTTACTCCAGCATTGGGGAGCAGCTTTTCCAGCAGCTACTCCATCGTATTGAATTCATTTGAACGCATTGAATTCCAACGCAGCGATGCAATTACGGATCTTTTAATAATGTCGAAGTCTATTTTTTATAATAGTTCTATTTAGTTTATCTTCTGTCGATGAACCTGTGGCTGAAGAAAGAATGGTCTTCCGATGAAATGTTTTTTACCCTTGCAGGGTATTATAATTTTAGTCAGAAGTTTGCAACGCAGTGAAGGAGGCATTTTCGACCCTATTGAGTATATACAATGGCCAAAAAAATAATAGAAAAAATTTTGACTTAAGCTGTGTTTTTACGGGAGATAAAGCTTTATGTATAATAATCCAACGTTATCATAAAAAAATACATTTGGTATAGATTTGTTATCACAGTCGTCTTTTATCTTCAGAATGGGTCGTGGAGTGCATCGCACAGCTGGAGATAAGTTAGGTTAGGTTTAATCGGGCGGCCCTCATGGGGCCAAGCATAGGCCTTGTATGGACCTTGAGATTATTACCGCTGGTTTCATACTCCTTAAGGATCGAGATTTCTTTAGAGAAGACCAGTAGTTCGCCTGGCTTTTTTTTTTTTTTGAGGCATCTTCCAGCGATGCCAGTGACTGATGCCGATGACTTCATAAGGGCCGAAAATTTACAAATGAGATGCCCCAGGGTTTCAGTGGCCCCGGACTCATCACATTTCCGGCAGTTGGCGTTGTCGGCGCTACCAACCTTGACGACATGCGTCACAGTCAGACAGTGTGATTTAAGAATTCCTAATTCCAGTCTGCAATCTTTCCGTGGAAGATGCTGCACGTAGTGCCTGAGTTTTTCGTTGCGTTCTTTGCACATAATTTTTGATATTTAGCAAGTTGTGAAATTACTCCTCCATCTGCTTTTTCTTTTTGCATCGGCCTTTTTCTCTAGCTTTCCTCTTAGTCATGCTCTGGATATAGAGTGCCTCCCTGCTTGCTAGTACATTCTTGGAACTGACCGTTTACAATTGCATGGACCTTATCGCCACTTGACTGCCTACGAACAAATTGACCGCCTCATGTGGACACAAACAGCTTGCTGTTTAGTACAATGCCGAGGTATTTGGCTTTATAACATAACATTATAGTCTCTTACGATAGGAATAAAAAACAAATAGTACATGAGGATTGGTTCAAGGCCTTTTATTCATAACTTTTAAATATTTAAATAGTAATGGTCTGATCAACCATATAAGTTAAAATATAGTTTTCATAAATCCTATGGGAAAAAAATAAATAAATATAAAATTTCTGGTTCCATTCTTAGTCTTTGACTGGGATGAACGTGTTTTTTTAAAGCTCCGATTTAAGTTCTTTTTTAAATTGAACTGTGCGATTTTACGAGCGATAAGCTTAAATAAATGATTGGCGATCAAAATAATGAGCGTAAAAGCTCCGTAACCCATAGAAACGGTTATTAATCGTATTTCTCAACACGCGATACCGATGTGAAAAAAAATGCAACCCGGCCCTACTGTCCATCGAAAACACGAGAGCGCAATCTCTATTACCAGCCCTACTCATTCCAATTCCGACATCTTCGAGATGGTGAGAGCCAAGCTGAGCCGAAGCATTTATATTAGGAAAAAAGTTCAAACTAAAGGGAACACCCACGAAACCAAAAATCAAACCAAATATGAAGAACACTTTCGAGCTGTGTCTTAATAGCTGGAAACACTTAAATACCTAAGAAGCAGTAAAAGACTACAAGTAGTACTAAAAGGTATCGAACCTGACGTCGCCCCGGCTGAGATACTAGAAGCCCTTAAAGACAATTGTTTTTCGGCCAAGAATGTCAGCAACATTATCAACAACCACGCAACCACTCGTCGAGGTCGAGCTTGAGCCAGACAGCAAAACTTTGAAGATAAATGAAGTGCACCCGATCTACAAGCTGCAGTTTTTATTGCATCGGAGGATCACCGTGGAGGAAACACACAAACAGAACGGCCCAGTACAAAGCACAAGTTGTTAAGAGTATGGACACACCAGGACATACTGCACACTTCGCTTAGTCTGCGTAGTCTGCGGAGACTTCCACAATTCACACTGTCCTTCACACACTCAGAAAACGCTAAGCAGGTCCCAGTCCAGGCACAAACCAATTTGGAAACTTTGATCTTTACCATGCAACAAGGTATGATGGAGTTCATGTAATTTATTAAAGCGATCATGCAAACGCTGGTTTCAAACCAGAATATTGTGATGCAGTTGCTAGTATCCCAGTAGTAGCCCAAATAATCAATGACGATTCTACGCATAGCCATGTGGAACGCTAACGGCATTTGACGGCATAGACTTGAAATAGCACAATTTCCGAATGAAAATCACATCGACGCCATGTTACTGGTCGAAAGGTACCTCACAAGCAGATATGACTTTCATATACGGGGGTATACCATTTACCGCACAGGTCATCCAGATGGTAAAGCCCACGGCGGCACCGGCATCTTAATTTGCGAACGCACCAAAGACCAGGGCCTTACCTCTAAGGGAAGGCAACCTAAAATGCACTTATAAATATGAGCACTAAATTGGACTACGTTTCTCCTGGTAGCCCCACATATTGGCCAGCAGATCCCAGAAAGATAGTAGGTCTAGTTGATTTTGGTGGACACAAAAAATCCCACGCCATCTAATAAGCGCCGAGGCCGTACCGGATCTCTCATCAGACCACTCTCCTTCACTGATAACCCTTGGCCTACAGGCTGACGTTTCACAAAACTAACTGGATGAAATACAGGCAGTATGTTTGTTCCCACATTGAGCTAACCCTCCAGCTCAATATCGAAGCGGGCATCGACTGTTCTACCGCCGCCCTGGAAGAGGTACTCGCCACTGCAGCCAGGAGCTCAAGACCAAAACGGAAGAATGTGCAAATGAAAAAGTTCAAAACCAACCTGCAAACTGAACAGATCGTTCTGGGAAAAGTCTATAATCATAATAATACCGGAGCCCGGAAAATGACACATGATTCCGTCCTCTTACAGTCTGATAAGTTTATAATCATGTCTGTCCAAATTGTAACAGGCATAATACCATATATGGAAGCTCATAACATTATCCCAGCCCATTAATTTGGCTTTTAGAGAAAAACATGGAAATATCGATCAAGTTAACAGAATAACATCAGAGAATAGAGAATATTGCAGCGCGATATTCTTCGACGAATCTCAAGCATTTGACCGCGTCTGGCTTAACGGTCTCATGTATAAAATCAAAACACATTTCCCCGGGTACACGCATGAATTACTTGCGTCGTATCTCTACCACAGAGTCATCGCAGTGAGGTGCAAAACAACAATATCCAACAACTACCAAATCGAAGCTGGAGTCCCACAAGGAAGCGCACTTGGACCAACTCTATTCATCCTTTACACAGCGGATATTCCCATGAGCGACCGACTAATAACATCCACCTTCGCCGACGATCCGCCCAGTCCGTTCAGCATCCCAACTCGCTTACCACCTCACTGTAGTAGAGAAGTGGCTATCTTGAATAGCACATAGATCCCCTAAGTCAACGAAGTAACGTATATCGGCGTCCACCTCGACAGATGTCTAACATGGCGTAGACAAATCGAGTGCAAGAAACTACACCTAAAACTAAAAGCCAGCAAACACTGGATTATAAACGCACATGTGTCTGGACTACAAGGTTCTGCTCTACAACTCCACATTTATGGTTCCCAGCTTTGGGGGAACGCGAGCAGAACCAACATAGACATCACACAGCGAGCTCAATCAAAGATCCTGAGAACTATCAAAATACAAAAAAAAAAAAAAAAAAAATACAAATAAATAAAAAAGATTATCCAATTACCCAAACTTTTATATTTTAATCACATAATATAATTTTATATTATAAAAACTAAATAACTAGAAACTAAATAAATAAAAACTAAATAAATAAAAACTAAATAAATAAACATTAAATAAATAAAATAAAAAATATTTCATTACAAAAATATATTCATATTTTGTGAAAAAAAAGCAAAGAAAAAGAGTTCCCAAATATTGTTAATATTTTTTTTCGGCTTTTATACTTTTAACTTCATAATTATTTTTATATCTGCTAGGTAATAATCTCATTTTACTAAACATTATTGAAATATGTAATTTCTATAGAATAACTTCATTTTATAACGCTATTTATAAAAAAAAAAACTCAACCGATTAGTTTTGATTATTACATTGGATCAGATTGGAGGGGATCTCATAATCGAAGTGTTGGTGATTCAAATTATCTGTCGTCATTGACCGTGAAAGTCAACACTTATCAGTCGTTGGAGAGGGTGGGTCGTCCTGTCATGTAGCAAGAAGATGCATGGAGGCGCTTCTTTTTGCTCTTCAGCATCACCAAAGTCAGGTCGTCAGAGCTGTATGGAGACATAAGGTTAGCGTGTAGACCCTTCCGTATAAATTCGGCGGTTCTATTCCAGATTACCGATGGTTAGTAATATAATAGTTTTTATAACCTTGCAGCGTGATTATTGCAGATCGAGTGGCGCATGCCAGGCTGTAGATGCTGTGTTCATAGGCTACGAAAGGGTATTTGTGTGCCATACTGGTTTTTTAGTAATTCAGTCGATACTTTTAGCGACCAAGGAGTTGCTGACTGACTGAAAGTAGCTTCTCGTATGGGAATCGATATTTTCAGTAATTCAATCATTAAGTCGTATAGAAATCCCCAATTTATAGTATATTTTAAATTTAATTTTATAAAAATCGGACGACTGTATCATATAACTGCTATAGGAATGAACGGGAAAATTTATAGCTTTGCTGGTTTTCAACAGATCTTACTGTATTTTGGGGTATAAGAATTTTTAATTATTAGGGAATTTCAGTTTTAATTTTTGTGAAAACTGGAGACTATATCAAAAGTTATAAGAGCAATCGGTAAATTTAGTGGAAATGGATGGATGGTTGGATTATTTATTATCCAACAGCTATAACATACATACATTACTTTTTTTATGAATATGGAGATTTGATAGATAATTCGGGTTTGATTTATTTGAGTTAATGATGATTTAATTAAGAATCACGACTCTCGTTGTCTTACGAGCTTCCACAACTCCCACTGTTTATAATTTTTTTTTACGCTTTTAATTTTTTTTTACTAATTAGTCTGGAGGTTACTTATTTTCCAAAGCCAGCCTTACAAAGACCGCTCGCACGTTTGCGGCTGAAAGCTGAACTGAGAGTTTACAGGCGAGCTAATAATTTCAAAGCAATTCCGTGTTAGCTAAGATCAGCTGTCAGTGTGCTCGCTTTCATACAAACAAAACGTGCATTTTTCTTAGTAATGCTAACCGCTGATTCTTTAGGACTGTTTGTTTACAGGAGAATCGAACTGGTTTCTACTTAAAGCGTTAATTTTGACATCTTTTGCCAGTTTCTGCGTTGCTTATATATATTGCTGTCTTTCATTATAACTTCATTCACATCGAAAATATTTATAAAATAAACTTATAACACAATGTTTCTTATAATGCTATTTTTATTGTAATATATTTTTTTAAATGTTTTACAGAATGCTTAGCCAGGAGTGCCAGATGTTGTTTTTTTCTGCAACTTATGATAAAGAAGTAATGGACTTCGCCCGTCTCATAGTAAGCGAACCAACTATAATAAGGTATTTATTATTTGTTCAATATTAGCACGAATTATCTAAATAAGTCTATTTGAGTGAAACAAAATTAAAAGAAAGGTCAAAGATAATTAGATTTATGTAGAATATAGGCGCGCATTTGAGGAGTGTTGCCGTTTTTATTTGGAAATGAATTGTATAACACAATCGGGTCTGCAATTTTCCATTGTTCCCTAAACTTAAAGGCGTACGTAGGTTTTTTGACCGAAGAAATAGAAGGGATTTATTACACGACTCAATGACCGAATTACTGAAAATATCGTCGACGACAGAATTTATTTCAAAGTTTTAAATGTAAAAATGTAAAAGATAGAGGAAATTGCCGAATAAAAGCAAGAAAAATGATTAAGATTACTTATGAAGAGTTTGAAAGTTTGAAAGCCGTAGTAATGGCCTGCGAGTGAGATTTTTTTTTGTTTTGCACACTGGTTTTTAGTTTTACCGAATTATAAGTCTTTGAGGGGATTTAGTACACGAATAAATGTCTGATTTACTGAATTCTTTGCCACCTACGCTGACAACACGGCCTTTCTCGTGAATACCTCCAGTGGAATTGAAGCATCGAGGGTCAGCCAAGAGTTTCAATTACTTCGCAGGGTCAATCTGCATGACGTCACCATTCCACAATCACCCCAAGCGCACTACTTGGGTGTGATCCTGGGCAAACGACTCACCTGGATGCAACTCAAAACAAAGAAAGCAGCTTACAAGCCGCGCTAAACTCAAATGACTGCTGAAGCCAACTAGCAAGCTCGGCATTGTGAAAAAATTGCTAATGTTTATGTCAATCGTTGTTCCTTCGATGACCGTGGTACATCAGGAACGACGCCCTTGGAAGTGATCAACACATTAGCTCTGTCAGGGACGTATAAACCGACAGCATCTTTGGCCAACCCGATGATCAGAAGGCGACTCAAGCGAAGGAATTCCGGCGACCTTTAGAAAAAAAGTCGACACACTTCTCGGGTCCTTATATTGTAACCACTTATTTGTTGTTCACATGTCAAAAAACTGTTAATTCTTTTACTGTTATGTTTTCATGCCGCTTGTTCCTCATCGTAAATTACGTTTTATAGCTATTATGTTAGTTAATCAACATAAATAAATGTAAACACAATGTTTATGAGGAAGACAACAAATATGCCACCCTTTGAAAAATATATAATTACAAACGCATGAATAGGTCGAATTATGCTGTATTTATTATGTTCTCAGTCTAGTCGGAGTTGCAACTGCCGATCAAAAGCTTGGTTTCAAGAATATATGTTTCATATGGCATAAGCTTAATATGTACAATACAATAAGATAGCGCGACAGCTTAGGCGAGATAAGAAGAAGAAGAATAGAGATAAAAAAAGAGAACGACGAAGAGCGCAGCAGGTGCAGCGGCACACCTATGCGCGCATGACTAGGTGCTTGCGATCTGTTCCGAACATACTCCCCCCGTTGGAAGAGGTACGGTTCCAACTATATCGGAATCGATTGGCAGAACGGCTTGTTTGGTGACGACTCTCTTGATTGGACCCGTACCCGTACGGACCATAGCTACTCTGATTACGCCTTCCCCGCCAGGTATGACGTCCTGGATGCGCCCAAGTTGCCATCTCAATGGTGGAATGTTGTCCTCCTTCAGCAACACAATGCTTCCGCTCTTGATATTTGACGTTTCGACGCACCACTTGCTCTTTTCCTCTACTAGGGACAAATACTCGCTGCTCCATCTTTTCCAGAAGTGTTGTTGCTTCTGGGTCACCCGTTGCCATCTGGTGAGACGGCCTTCGCGAAGATGTGTGATGTCAGGCTAAGGAAACTTTGTATAACTGGAACCTTTTAGAAAATGCGCTTGCGTTAGCACCTCGAGGTTCTCAGCGTTTTCTGAAATTGGACAGAGTGGACGAGAGTTAAGGGTGGCAGCAATCTCGTAGGAAAACGTTCGAAGTTCATCAAGGCTTAAGGTTGATGCACCGACGACTCTGTAGAAGTGAAATTTAGCTGACTTAACAACGGCCTGCCATAAACCACCGAAGTGCGGGGCACGAGGAGGGATGAATTTCCAATCAATCCCGTCAGCCAAACAGGCGGAACTGCCTCTAAGGCTGACGAATCTTCTCAGCGCTGCGATGTAAGAATCCGTTGTGAGATCCTGAACGACTTCCAAGTTGCCTTTGTGGAGAAGCAGACAAAGGTGGCGATATAGCATTTGTGGGGTGCGAAACCGAGTATTGGCCTTAGTTAAACCAGCTTGCTTTTCTGCGGAAACGGCTTGCCCTGGCTAAGAAGCCCATACTCCATACTACTAATGTTCCCAAGTTGATCTCCTCAACCGAAAGACTATCTTCTAAGCGATTGGCTTTGGCTCTGCAATTGGAAATGAACCGACGAATGTATGCGAAATTGCGCTGCAACTTAGCGAAAGAGTTGAGAAACTTGCAGCTCGATAAAATGTCAACGCAAACGGTTCCAATAAACGCTTCGGGACGACGCTTTGGAATGTCCTTAACTACATGCAGCAGGGAGGGCCAATTTGACGAGTTTTCTAGCAGGATTGGAGGTCCTTTAGACCAAAGCGAATGCTCCAGCAATTCCATCGGTGTACATTCTCGCGACACGACATCTGCCGGACTTAAGTTTGTCGAAACGTGATGCCAAGTCATATGTTTCGTCATCTCCTGAATTTTCGCGATTGTGCTTGATACAAAAATGTTACTCCCTCGGAGGCTGTCGAATCCACGCCAACACAATAGACGAGTCTGACCACCAATGAAAGGCGCATTAGAAATCTGTACTATCTTTGATAGTACAGATAGTACAGCCAATTAAAGAGCTGCTGAAAGTTCTAATCGTGGAATTGTTAAGGCCTTCAAGGAGGCTACCCTTGACTTGGCACAAAGCAGATGGACCTTTGAGTCTCCATTGGTCTCTGATAGCAAGTACAAGCACGCTCCATAAGCCGTTATGCTAGCATCGCAGAATCCATGCAACTCAACGGAAGCCTGGGGCTGCAGTATAAATCGTGGAAATTTTAAGTTCTGGACGACTGATAACTGGGAAGTCAACTCCCCCCATGACGAAAATGCGTAAATGGCAATGGCAATGCGTCATCCCAATCCACCTTAGCACTCCGTAGGGATTGCAGAAAGTTTTAGATTTGGTAATGATTGGAGTAATCAATCCTAGCGGATCATACAACTTGGCTATTGTTGACAATGCACTGCGCTTAGTGGGTCGATGATTTTACGGTATTCGAGAAAAATGAAATAAAAGCTGATCATAAGATGGATCCCTGACTAATTCCTATGCCTTGGCGATATCCGATCCATCGTGAAATTTGATTAACTGCTCCTTGTTGCAGTCAGACTCTCCTTCCAAAGCAGTTGCATTATTCGAACACCATTTACGGATTGGGAAGTGGCCTCGCGACAATAGTTCTTTCACCTGACGACGAATTTCTCTCACCTCCTCAACTGAGCCCACACCAGAGATTAAATCGTCCACGTAGAAATCTCTTTGAAAAATTTTTGCTCCAATTGGAAATGATTCCTCCTTATCATAAGAAAGTTGATGCATGGCTCTTATAGCCAAGAAGGCAGCTGGCTTGGTTCCATAAGTCACCGTGTTCAGTTTGAAAACGCTGAACTCATCCGTTGAGCTCTCGCGCCAAAGAATACACTGCAAGAAGTCATCCGGCTATTTAAAAAAAACCAAAGCGAAGCAGTGTATTGAATATTTTTTGCTGAATTGTTGGCGCTGCGTGAAATAAGTCGTTAAGAGAGCTACCAGAAGTCGTCTTAGCAGATCCGTGAATCACGACACGAAGCTTCGTGCTCGTGCTATTCTGCTTGTATACGCAATGGTAGGGCAAAAAGAACTGTGGCACCGATGGTTTTTGCGTAACAAGAGACATTTTTTTTTTATTACTGGACGTTAATGCACTACGGTCAGTACACTAAAGTGGCCCATTGACACCAAGCACGTTGCCGTTTGGGTTAAGTGTTAGTGTTAGAGAAATATATAGACGGCGGAATGGTCACTCCTGCGGCACATTCGGATACCAAATCTTTTTTTGTACTCGATCTCAGGGTTCGTGAAGATGATCCTGAGGTCGAGGGCAGTGCCGGGGAAGGCTGCTTTTGAGGCACCGCGGCGGGTTGCTTGGAACCGCCCGCATGCGGCACCCCAGTTGCAGTTTTTTTGCGCTTTGGAGATTCATTAAATAGCTTAGGGCTATTAAATTGATTATCCAGCGCTAAGAGCATATCATGAGTTTTACGAAAACTCGATAATAGTTCTTTAAAACTGCCCCTGGTTTGCCGCAGAAAGGACTTAATTTCCTTTTCAACTTCGCGGCAGGACACAGCAGTAGCGGAAGCCTTTATCAGCTTTAACATCATCTAGTGTCCGAGCACTAGCCTCAATGCACTTGGCATGCACTCTATTTTCGCACAACCAGCAGCCGATGGAGACATCAACTTGAAATTACCTTATTGCAGGCTTTAACAAAGCAGACAATTCCAGAAGTCATTATAGTACATTATATACCTTTTACGTAAAGAGAGTAAGGGCGAGAAATACGATAAGAACTGCAACTGCACAGATAGAGCGGGAGAGCAAGAGAGCGTAGGAGTAAGCAAGCTTAAAATCGTTTAGCTGTCGCGACGGCGCAAACAACGGCTAAACGAAGAAGGCACAAAAGGAAATGCAGAAAAAATGCAAAAACAAACACCAGCAGCACAAACTAAATTGTGAAATTAAAAATAGATTAATACACAAAACAGAAAAGCTGCATGCACACACGAAGTGAACGGGAACTTTATTAGGCACAAGATAGACAATTTAACTAAAACCCCGATGGTTATTATCACAAATTTATCACTAAACGAGAGCACAAGAAAAAACACGACCGTTCACTTTGAAGAGAATAGACGAAAAATAAAATATTTATTTCCTCGATACCCTTCCATTCCTTTCATTTTTGAGCAAAATAAAAAAATTTGAGTTAATCGCACGGGACAAAAAACGGAAGTGATTTTTTGAGGTCAACTAATTCAAATTTTAATTTAAACTATTATGCAAAGATGCCTGTTAAAAAGGGCTATAAGTTTTTTTCAAAAATGACTTGCACTTTTTTAAATTCAGTTTGATGTAGACTTATCATGTTTTATCAGCTTACTTTGTTTTTTGCTATTTAAGTAAATTAGAAGATCGTAATCCGTTTTATTTGGACTCTTTGCATTGTTTAAGTGATATTAGAAAACAAAAGTCAAAACATAAAGCTTCGCCTAGAAGTTTTCATGAAAAGAAAACAGGTCTATTTTTATGATGTTTTTCATCAAAATAATGAATCACATTTGCGCAAATATGCACTTGAATATTTCAAAATTTGTTTTAGGATATGCTAAAACCTCTCAAATTTGATCAATTGGACCATTTTTTAATGTTACTATATTGGAAAACCAAATTTTAGGGCGGTTTTACTTTTTTTCTGCGGTTGACCTTTCTGTGAAATTGCCCATATTTTGAAACGGTTTTATTAAGCTCATCCCGTTTGTTTTATTTATGATTTATTTTTGGGTCAAATTTAGAAATTCAAATTTTACCCTCTTTCTGTCAACCGATTAATCTGAAATTTTGTATACACTTTGTATTTTGGTGACAATACAATTATTTTTATTCATTATCATTATAAATTCAAGATGGCCGCCGCTACAAAATGGCGGATAATTTATGTTTTATAAATCCCATCAATATGGGTATCAAATGAAAGGACTCAACAAGCAGAATACAACATACTATA
>VNJS01005281.1:0-11594 GCA_008042575.1 Drosophila watanabei
ACGGAATTGGTGTCCTTGACGTTCCGAACGAACCCTGCAGAGTGTCAGTATCCCTGACAGGACTAGGACTGAAGTCAATTCCCTATTAAGCACAAATATCAGTCCTCCTAAGGGTCATGTTGTGACTTTTAAATTGTAGAAAATCCGTTTATTTATTTGTTTAGTTTTTGATAGCTAAGTACTATTAGTAGTAATAGAGTAGGGTACTGTGAAAGTGTGCTATGGGCGTAAGAAGGTATCTCCTGTGTCACCAGACGATTTAATTTAGCCAGAACAGTATTTTCATCTGCCCGTCTGCTAGTCTCTCTGTGTGAAAAATAGCGACTTTAACAGCTAGAGCTCAAATTTGGTGATCTATTCGCTCTTATCAGTCAAAATTTCTTCAAATCCTTTGCAGGTTAAACAAATCATAAACAAGAAAGGAAACTATTTTCGGCACGCCGAAGTTGGCATACCCTTGCAGATCATAAATAATTTAATCCTATCTAATATAATATTCATTACTTTCATATTCTTATTATTTTAACATTAAACCTATTTTTTTTAATTTTTAAATTAAAAGTAAAATGTAAATTTGCACCACATTTACCGATCGTTTCTATGACAGCTTTGTGATATAATCGTTTGATTTTTATAAAATTAAAACTGAAATTCGAGAATAATACAAAATGATCACATTTCAGAGTAGATGAAATATGTTGAAAACTGGCGAAGAAATAATTTTTTTCTGTTAAAGTCTCGTTTGGTCTTATATGATAAAGACGTCTGATTTTCATAAAATTAAATCCAAAATTCTTAAATAATATAGAAAGCTCATATCTAAGAGTAGATAAATGTATCTTGATAAATGGTGAATTTATTTTCGGATCGTTTCTATGGCAGCTATATGATATAGTTAGCCGATCTGGCTCGTTCCGATTTATATAGTAGTGAGAGTTTGTAAGTTGTAAGTTGTAAGAGTTTGACATAGCTAGATCGACACGGCTGTTGATGCTGGTCAAGATTATATATATTCTATAGGGTCGGATATGTTTCCTTCACTGCGTTGCAAACTTCTGACTAAAATTATAAAATTCTGCAAGGTTATAAAAACAGATAACATTGCTATTGTATTGAATTCCGTAAGTAATAAAAGATAGTACAAATTAGAAATTGTAATAACACATAATAAATATGACAGTTATTCAAAAATTCATCGTTTTTATTGTCATCCTTCTTTATATCCCACTCAGGGCAGATTTTTACCTCCTTGCTTAAGAGACTTACAGATTTCCCTTCCAGATTAAAACATCACTCTTTTGCTCCTACAAATGGAAAAAGTTTTTTCTATCTAGTTTATTTTTAAAATTTTAAAATCTTTTCACACGAGCAAAAAATAAATCAAGTGATCCCAGACCCATAAATAATAAAAAATAAATCATACATAAATTTAAAAAAAATAATAATAACAACTACAGCACAATTCTGAGCTTTACAGCAATTTGCGATAAATAACAGTACATATAACAGCACTCTGTTATTCTTTTGCGTTCGGATAAATATTTCAAGAGTGGGAAATCGATTTGTGTTACAGTAAGTCTAACAGGTAGGCAGTGAGTATAGAAAAAACTCTTTATCTGTCTATTAATCTTTTAACTTTTGGTGGTTTCACTTGGGTATCGGTCATTTCGCAGTAGAGCACACATGCTGTAGTTTTTTGAGGTCGGTTTCTAGTCTCACTGGGAAAGTTCTCTGCTAGGAATCTGAACTGAAAAGATAATCATAAGATAAACTTGTAAAGCAAATCGATTTCCTACTCACTTCTAATTTATTTGAATTTGGGATTGTAACAGAGTTCTGTTAATCAGGTTATTAAGCGCCAAATTGTGCTGTATGGAGTACATTTTCATAGTAGGATTACTTAGTCCGTAAGACAGTAGTCCACTGTACGTACCCTTCACTGAGTTTTTCATTCGTGATGGCAACATTTTGTTAAAGCGCACTGTATTGCCACATCTTACTGCATTGGCCCACACTGGTAACCATTCACATAGCCAGCAAACTGCGTTTACCCACACTTGAGGTCTGCACACGTGAGGTTAAACACAAATTAACCTCATTTGACAAAACAAAGCGAGCAGCGCTAAAATGGATAATTTGTTAAATAAATTGCTAGATTTTTATACAAGCCATTTCAAATATTTGGCGGCGGGTGTGTGTAAACTGCCTATTTGCATGCAATAATAAATAAAAATAAAAAATCCTTTGTTATGCTTTTCCATAATCTCTTTTGTTTTGTTCAGCCGTCGATAAATACGAATCGGTTTTATTTGTTTTTTGAAAATGTTTTATTTTTATGCTGTCTGCTGGTCACTTTTTACTTTTCGCCCGCGCGCTTGTGGGCTGTCGCCAATTATCCGCCCGAATTTGACCCTGCCCCCGCCCCAGGATGTGGATGGAAATCCTCTAAAATTATTGCGTTCATTAAATTTTAAACAAAGGTGATTAGATTTTATAATTTAAATGGACACACGCACACATTTACATCACTAAGCCGAGTTCGGCAGTACAGTTGTGCTCATTATTTATTTAGAACAATGGAAAAAGTATTTTGGAATTGTGTTTTGTTGCTTCCTTATTTATTAGTGGCTTTATTTTAATTCCTTTTTTATTTTGGCACTGCCATTATCAAAATGTGGGATCAGCAATCGCCAGCATATTCGATTTATTTATTCTTTATCTTTTATTCATTCTATTTTCCACTTTTAATTAATTTCTATGGACGGGTGCGAGTGTGGGTTAAAATTAGAAAATATTTGTATCTTCTTTTGACATTGTTAATTTAGTGCCAGCAGAATATCGGTTGAATATTTTGTAATTATTTTCAGGCAGCTGTAGTACGCCAGTGGATTTAAAGTAGAAGTGGAGAACTATTGATAGTCGGTGCCATCGATTGTGCCGCGATAGTATCGAGAGTGTTATCGATTGGTCTCCACCTCTAGTCTAAAGTTTGACGGAATATTTTAACTTTTCGGAAACTTACTTTTAAGCAAAGTCACCAGCCGAAATTATACAAAAAAAACTGTCTCAAAAAAGAAAAAAGCTTGAAGATGTTGTCGTATATGCGACTGCTGATGCTCCTCACCGGCATATTCTTCCTGATGTACTTCAGCCTGGGTCCCATAATGGATATGTGGGAAAAGCCCGTCATTCCGACGAAATCCAAAGACATTATATTCGTGAACAATTCCGGATGTGTCCTAAGAGGCCGGCAGAGTCCAGCCAGATATTCCCCGGAATCGATCAACCTTTTGAAATGCCAGAAACCTCAGCTGATGCTAGCGATGACCAAAGGGGGCGCCAATTTCCTGGTGCCCATAGAAATGGCGGAGAACTTGCAGTGCAAATACTGGGAGCTGGCTGCCAAGGACTTTCAATCAAACAGAGTTCGGATGGAAGGAAACTTCAATCTGAAGCGGGGAGCGAATGCGGACATTCCGATCGGCGTTGGTCAGCAGATCGTGCGGGTCAAGTGCAAGGACAATTCGACTGTCACTAAATATCACGATGTTCACTTCTTTCTGCCACCGCCAGTCCTGAATTTGAAGGCTATGCCCAAAGGAAACGATAAGTTATCGGTGATGGTTCTGGGTATTGACTCAATCTCCCACATGCACTTTGTGCGTAACTTCCCCAATTTGAATGGCTTCCTCGCGAATATGCACACCAAGTTCTTTGGCTACAGTCGAGTGGGCACAGATACCCGAGACAATTTGATGCCCTTCTTGAGTGGATTTGGCAGCGATGAAGCGGACTCTGAATCGCTGTTTTCGTCGGAAGCCTGGCTCTGGGAGAAATTCGGGGCCAGGGGCTACAGCATTGCCTACGGTGAAGACAGTGCCGAGGGCGTCTTTAGCAGCAGGAATGAAAGGGAGAGGTTTCCCAGCCGCCCCACGGATTTTTACTTGCCTCCAGTGCTGCTCGAAATGCACACTCACACGCGCTATAGCCTCGATCCCAGGGAGAAGGTCTTCTGCACGGCTGGACGTCAGTTCCAAGGGATCCTGAGGGACTTCATTGCCAAGCTGGTGCCCCACATGCAGCAGCGACCCTTCTTCTCCTTCTTCTGGCAGTCGCAGGGCGTTCAAGAGTACTACGAATCCGCCAGGCAGTTGGACCAGCCCTACATGATGCTCTTGAAGGGTCTGCAGGAGGCAGGCATACTGAACAATACCATTTTGTTTCTCATGTCAGATCACGGGCTCCGCGCTGGTGACTATCGGTCGAGCTTTCAGGGCATGGCGGAGGAGTCGCAGCCCCTGCTGCTGGCCGTATATCCCAACTGGCTGAAGGTTAAACACCCCGTGGCCATGGAGAATTTCGAGAAGAACTCGCACAGCCTGATCACGCCTTACGACCTTCACCAAACCCTCAAGGATATCTCTCACCTGGCCAAGCGGCAGGACTCCCAGTTAACGGAGCGGGCCAGAACTCTTCAGTTGCATCCCGCCGAGAGCTCGCCCCGAGGGATAAGTCTCTTGCCGATCCCAGAAGACAGAACCTGCGAGATGGCCCACATCCCCCCACTCTTTTGCTTCTGCCGCAGGCACAGCGAAATACCCGCTGACGATGGATTGGTCGTCCGATGCAGTCGCTTCTTGGTGGCATCAATCAACCAGCAGACGAAACCCCATTCCCAATGCGCCAAACTGAGGCTCCAACATGTTGTTTCGGCGTATTTCATGAACTTTGGTGAGAATTCGTTCGACCAAGAGTTGAAGCTGCGAGTAAAGACGCTCCCTGGAAACGGGGAGTTCGAGACCACTGTCCGTGTGTCGGACGGTCTCCTCTTGACCAGCCCCATTAGTCGCGTCAACGAATATGAGGAGCAGTCCCACTGTCTCAGCGATCCCCGCGTCAAAGCTCTGTGCTTCTGTACCTGAACTGCGGATTACAATACTACACACCTGTATTTAAATAAAGTCGCTCTGTACTTTTCGGATAATATTTATAGCTGAAAAGTAGAATATAGCTCTTAGTAAGGTATATATTTGGTGTAAAGATCGATTTTGGACAATTGTTCGATTTCAAGAAATTTATCAAAATTTAAGGAATTTGCACGCGACAAAAACAGAAGTCACTTTTTAAAAACTGATTTTAGCGAAACCTGATGAAAGATTTTAGAATCATTTTGACTTAATTATATATTTAGTTTGACCTTAAAATATTAAGTAGTTTTTTTTTAGTTTAGTTAATTATTCACACTTTTTATCATCAAACTTTGCATGCTGTTGTTTAATATTTATGTAAGGACATTTACCCGTTTTATTTCGACTTTTTGCATTCTTGTGATGTTAGGAAACCAAAGTTAAAGCATAATGCCTCTGTCCTAGGTGTTTTTATCAAAACAAAACAAGCTGTTTTTTATGATGTTTTTTATCAAAATGATTAAATATCTCATTTACGCGAAAATGCATGAGAATATTTCGAAATCTTTTTAGAACACTATAAAGACTTTCAAATTGAATCTATTGGAACATTTCCCAAAGTCACTATGTTGACAAATATCGTTTTAGAGAACTTTTAATTTTTTGGCTGCGGTTTCCAGAGAATGACTCATATATACGTTTACTTGCACATGTCTGTCTGGAACTGACTCCTGAGTGAAACGCAAGCTTAATTTGTTCTCACTAATAATCAGCCAGCGGAGGTGTGAAACACAGTGCGAAAATCCTTTTCATTAATCAAACAAATAAGCTCAAAGACAATCAGCAATAGCCCATGGGCTCACAGGAGATAATTTGCGTCAAAATGTCAGTTTATTTGGAGAGTCAGTGCAATTGAATTAAAATTAAAAAAATATATGAACGCCACAACGAAAAAAATCGCAATAATTCGCAATTTATTCGCATATGTGTGATGCTCCTGGACGCACAGGAGTGAGCACCAACGCCACAGTTATAAGTTTTAAAAAAATAATTAAAAACCATTTGTCGCTTTCAATTATTGCAAAGTGTCCTAAAATGAATGAATTTCCCGCTGATTGCCGGCGATTGTTGTCAGGCCTCAGGTTGGGACAGGTCCAAAACCTTCTCCGCTGTCAGCGGTGCAATGGGTAAATTGAAATATGTCCTCCTCCTGGTCGCCTCATCATCCGCCGCCTGCCACCCATCCAGCACGCAGGCGGAAATATTGGTCACATTGGTGACCAATCATTCAATTTATCTGTATAATATTTGAAAATTCTGTTTTAATTATAGAAGTAGTTATAATACTTTCACCAATCAGTTGATATAAGATTTCATACTCTCTGCAGTCAAGTTGATAAGCTTGAAATACTTCAAACTGATTAGGCTTAAAAACTTTATGCATATATGGAATCAAACTAGTATAAGGTGTGGGAAAACTTTGTAAGACTTAGGCAAATGTCCAGGGGTCTCTTTTATGACATGCTTTTGAAAAACAACATACAGTTGTAAAGTAATTACACTGAAAGAAATATCAAGATTTACGAAGGCGGAAAAAATACATTTTACCTATAATATCTCTTGTTTCATACTCGATTCGTACTGATTCTAGGTGATGACACGCACCAATTAACTGACTTTGATGATGGTTGTCGAAAATATATAACCTTAGCAAACTTTTAGTAAAAATTTTATCACCGAGTGGGGAGTGTTATTGTTAAAATATTTCGGGATTTATAAAATCACAATTTTAGATTTTCGGTGTTAGAATGGTTATAAGATAAGTCCGATTTTGGTTATTACTTGCTATTTAAAAATATTTCTTTTTAGCTTCTCTCTGTGGGATTGAGACAATCGGCAAATGTTAAGAAAAATGTTAAAATATAATAATAAAATGTTTGGAAAACACGATTACGATTACGATTTTATAATAAAGTTTGATCAAAATCTGGTTAATATCAGATTATTTGTTAATCAAAACTTCAAACTTTTCTGTTTCTTGACACATATGTTTCTTAATTCTTTGATTGAATTCTGTCTGTTTTTAGTGATCCATTTAAAAACTGGAAGAATGTGGAATCTTTTTTAATTGATACTGATACTGATATAATGTTCGAGCTTGATTATAGTATCTACACCAGATTTAGCAGTGATATAACTATCCAGCTTGGAACATCCTTATCAGACCCAACGAACAGATTAGATTCACTGTTGGGACGACAGCATTTATTCCGACCCGGAGCATAAATCTCAAATTGGTCACATTGGTAATCACTCAAATCGCTCCGATTTGGTTTGAATTGGAGGCGGCCATAAATAAGCAGATTGCCGCGGATTGCTAGGAAGGTACAGCTCATAAATTAATTCAATCAATGTCAAAATGAAATTGATATTTTCACAGCCGGAGGACCGAAGGCGATCTTATCGCTAATTAATGTGCACGGCCAAGCCGAAAGAGTGGGTGCTCTTAATGGGGTTTGTAATCGATATCGAGAACGGTGTGTGTGACATACATATTTATGGTTATAAATTTACATGGACTAGTTTTTTCTCATTGTCAGCATAATGGATGAACCAATTCACGATTATCAGCCATGAGTTATTATGGCTCATTATTAAAAATTAGGTGAATGCTGTAAAAAGAATTTGAATATTAAATGGCAATTTATTTTATTATTCTTTATTTACAAGCACTTCAATATTATGTTTTATTCCTAGTCTGGTTTTTTGGATGGAACTCAAAACTCCAAGTAGGCCAATAAATTTTCTCAAGAGAAGTCAGCCTCTTCCTGAAATGAATTCATGGCCATCGAAGTCAATCAAACGCTCATCTGTCAAATGACAAATGACTTTAAAAATCACTTCGAGAGAGCCTTGCCATCCGCACTCAAAGTCACTTTCCACTTGCAGGAGGAAAAGGAGCAAAAAATATTCACAGGACACGCAAAGCGGAAACAGACACGTTAAATGCTTGCGATATTGTCAATCAAAATTCAATCGAAGCCATGAATCATGTCGAGCAGAGGAGTCTGGCGAAAGGTTATGCTGATGGCTCCGAGAGCAGCTCTGACTCACTCGGTTGACGGATAGATGGATGGCTGAATGCAGTGCCACCCGTAAAAAGCAGCACGATGGGGCAAGATGAAATGGAATCACTCAACATGAGGATGCGTGCTGAATGATGGCAATGCTGGATATGTGACAAGTGGAGGAGCCGAGGCATTTAACATTGGCATCCTGTGCACAGGGAACGGGAACAGGGAACCCAAGCGGAATGCCATTCTGCGCCGCACCACTCCGCCTTCGCCTTCGCCTTCGGAGTCGTGGCCGTCATCAGTCAATGTCAGCGTGATAGTTTTGACATTTTTATGAGCGAATGATAAGTCCCGCTCTGATGGCTGTCTGTCTGGGCGATGGCCAATGTTTGACACTTGCCAGCCACAAAATATTTTGCAAGCACCCATCTCCACAGCCGGGAATTCCGAACAGGTCATAAGAAATTCTTCCGTTGGTGCCGAGTATTTATGGCTAGTGCCCGGCACTCCGGCTCCTACTTATCGCACACGATGTGTGTATATTTTTAAATTTAACACTGACAGAGTTAACAAGCGTGCGGTCCTCCTATCGTCGTCAATTCGGGAAAGGCAATCAATCAAAGCGATTTCATAGCCCCCCCACACGTCACACTCACCCAGAGTTGTTAAAGTTTCGCTGTATCGTTCACGTCTTTAATGACTGACTTTGACTTTGGATGCCACGAACCGATTGCGAGAGTGTTAAGAGGACTTTAATATGACATTATTTAGGGATTAAAAATCAATATATATCCAGCAAAAAGGCATTAAACTTGAACAAATGTTTCCAGCATTGATTGTTGCACAACATGTTCTTGGCAACATTTTTCCTGCCTTTCGACCTGTTTAACTTTAGTTTTGAGCATAATTAGACAAGTGAATTAGCTCTGTCGTGTCCATCCTATTTCATTCTTACCCTGCATTTCACAGTCCTGTAACTTTGGTACTTGCTGTTTTTATGAAAAAATGTATAAACTTATAACTGAATATCATCATGTATAATTTTATTAAAGCTTAGGTTTTACATTACATATTCAATTTTGTAATCATTTTTCATTCATTTTTAAAATGAAATAAAAGGGTTATTATTAAACTGCAACGTTTTAAACTCAAAAATGCCTTCACACCACCCCAATAGACATATTTTCGCTAAGCCTAAACCAATGGCTGGTTTAATCGAAAGCAATTTTCATTTATCTACCTTAGAACATAGCGGCAAAGCATGACTTTTTGGTCATAAATTTCCCAAAATTGATTTCCTGATATCATCTATATAAATAAAATTGCACCTAAAACAAAAAAAAAGAAGCAGCGGCAATAATTCGGGGTTGCAAAACGCGACAGAATCTGACCATTAATAATTTTGCGCAATTGTCAAAAATTCGCGCGTTTTGCTTAATGTGAATTGTTTCGAGATTGTGAATATTCATTTTTGCCTACTAATATTGACTTCCGCTTCCGCTATGCGAGTCCAAAGTATGTTTCCGCCATTCTTTCACCTCACTCACCCAGAGCTCCCGATTTTTATGTTTGGCGCCAGGGAAATTTGTTATCGTCGCAGCTACAACAACAAAATCAATTTTCCATGAAATGCCACAGCAGACACAGGCGGCAGAAACAGAACAAAAAAAAAAGCTGTAATTTATAAATCAGACAAATAAACGTACAAATAAATGCCCATATGCAAAATATTTGACATTTATTAATTAAAATTGTGAGAAAATGTATATTAATTTTATTCAAATTGTCAACAGCAACAAAAGGCAGCTAATTTCAATTTATTTCATGGGACCCATTGAAGTTTGTCATCAGCCCGTTGCATGTACATAGGTGGAATAGATAAAAACATAGCATAAAGGGATTTATTTAATACGGAAACATGTGAATAACAAAGCCCTTTCAATTGGATTTATTTAACGATGGCTTAGAAACACCTTTTTTGCTTCGCTTTTTAGGAACCAAGCTGAAGAGCTTCTTGCACAGAATATATCCATAAAAGTTCATCAGGAATAGCTCCATAGATAGCGTAATGACGTACATATAAAAACCGACTCTGGGCATCGGATCAAATAAATCGTGCATAATTTGCCCACAGCCCAGAGTAATCAGTTCCGGAGTATAGCAGTGTCTGGGAACTTTTTGCAGATACTCCATATAGCTTCGGGGTCCGTCCAATCCGCAACATTGCAGCTACGTAAATATACGAACTAGTTCAAGACTCAATAGGATCAAAGATCATACCTTCTTTTCAAGATTAGGCCAATATGTGTCGTTGGTATTGAAGTAGCTCCACCAGTGATGTGGAAACTCCTTCCAGAAGGCATCGTTAGTATCTTGTACGTTATTCAATTGCTTCAATAATGCGAATGCAGTCCAACGAACCATATACATCATCAAGAATACATACTAATTAAGAGTTACAAGTGCTTAGTTTAAAAAAATGTATTTTACGCACCGCCACTGAAATCCAATCAGCAGTAAGATCAGCCAAGCTAATACCGAGTAAAAATAGGGTGGTGAGGATAAACAAGGTCCTGCTGACTGATGAGTAGTAAGCAACTACAGATGCACAACACTTTGGGCATTCGTTCAGGGCGTCAGATCCCACGCTAAAGGGTATTATAATGCGCAGGACGGTGGCCAAGATCAGCTTTAAAAAACAGGTCAATTAGGGTTATAAGAACTTAAAGTAGAGTACAGACAGCGCTTACCCCATATACTACGGAGGCTTTCTTGACAATGCTTCCGCCCATTGTTGAGTTCGATTTAGTTAGCTTGGAGTTTGACAGGATAATCCCCGCTAACAAAATGGTTAATGCCCCAGGTAATAATCGGCCAGAGGATAGTTTCGTAAATAGTATGCCTGTGATTTGTTCTGGCCAAAAGCCATATTTACATAGAAAATAAATTTAAATTTATTTGTCTTCGGTTGTGTGTACAGAATCAGGCCTGTTGGTGTCCTTTTTTATTTGCATTTTCATTACATTTTTTTTCTGTGGGGAAAATGGTCATTGTTGATTTATGGGATTTGCTATTTTTGACAGTCGTTGTTACAACACGGAGTATGTGTGTGTGGGCGCAATGGATGTTTGTAAAAACCGGGTTTTATAATCGGCTTTCTATATTAATTTTAATTTTATTTTCGGCATTTTATTATAATTAGTACTGATATATGCAAATGGTCATCGTTAGCAGCATTATCGTTAGTTATATGCGTGTTTCCCCTGTTGTCGCTGCACTTGATGTCCGCGTGCATGTCCCTCAACTAGTTGGGGAATTTACTATTCAATTTCTGCGGTGGCTCGGCAGCTCTCCCTCCCGCTCCACCAAACAAAAAATAATTCTGTGGTTTCCTATGTTTTTAATTGTCGCTGTTAGTTCTGTTTTGTTGTTTCATAATCGCCAGCCCTTTGTTGCTGTTGTGCAAAAAACGAGAGCAATTGTAAACGCCGGGGAAGGTTAGGTTAGGTTACGTCGGGCGGCCCTCACGGGGCCAAGCATAGGCCAAAAATGGCCCTTAGTTGCCCGGGTTCTACTGGTGTGGACCTAGAGATTGCTAATGCGAGTTTCGAAG
>VNJS01005285.1:0-58236 GCA_008042575.1 Drosophila watanabei
AACAAAAAATATTAAACATTCCGATAACAAAACGATACCAAAAAGTTCTCGAGAACCGGAGCAGCTAAAATCGAAATCGAAAGCTTTTGGCCAAATCGAAATCGAAAACCAATTTCGAGAACCGGAGCAGGCCTGATTATATTACTATTATTGGCTTTTCGAACGATATTGATATTCCAACCTGTTGGTTTTACATTGCATACAAATACATAAGAAAATTATCTATATATTTTAAATAATAAAATAAAATGATGTATTTTGATATATAGAAGATCGTTAAATGCATTTGTTTTATACAATCGTTCAACATAACACAGAAAAGAAAACAACTAAATTTACCGGACCTACAACATATGCTTCATCAATCTTCCGCTAATGGAATGCAATCTAATCAAATCAAATCGGAATCACATCATCAACGCCACTTACATCGCCCAAAGTCGAATCCCCCGACACACTTTTCCCGAAAGCGTCGCACAAGCTGTTTAGTTGCATTTACAAGGCATTAGACTCGCACTTTTCCCGAGTCTAGCTTTTCCCTCGCTCGTTGGTAGCCAACCCCCTTTCGGCCAACTTATTACACGCGCAATTAAGGGTTGCGGCCGAGGCGGCTGGCAAAGCAACCACCCCTGCCCCCACCCACACAATGGCCTTGCTTGCGGCTTGTTGCACGTGCTAAACGCCATCTAATGTCACCCTTGGGGCCCTGTTTGAACGATCGCCGCTTAACACCGATTTTGATTAAATTTAACATAAACAAACAAGACCGCGACAACAGTGAGCGACAATGGGAGTGTGAGGGTTGACTTTAGATTCGTTTAAAATTAATGAAAAACTCGTCATTGAGCCTTTATTAATATTGAATTTCAATAAGCATATAAGATTTTAAAATATATATTAAAAATTATATATTTGCGTACTTCAATGAGCGTTTGATTTAAGGCAAGTAATAATTGATTGAAACAAATAAAAATGTATGCAATTGAATTAATAAAATATATGTTTTAGCCTTCGCTAATTTGTACAACCGTTGCCTAATGGTGTAATGTTTTTAAATATAATTTTGTATACCTTCTCGGAAGGTAGATTAATTTATTCAGAAGGTTAAACCCTACAAAAATTAAATAATTTTTATCGGGATAAAGTAAGTTAGACTGGATAGATATAGATTTAAATATAATAAAATCTTAAGCTAATTAAATTGTGTTTCATATTTAACAAGTGGAATCCATTCGTCGAAGAACCACACGAACGACGTAGCTGAAAATAAATAAAAATTCCGCAATGTTGGGGCAAATAGTTTAACGAAAGTGCCAAGGGTTCGGACTTGCCATATGTATATCCCACTGACATCCCGACTGATGGCCAGACCACATGACTGAGTTCCCACACAAGGAAGCAGAAGGGAAGGCTTTGAATATAAATTGACTTCGGGTGGATTCCGCTTGGCAGGATGTTAAATTATGCGTCGAAAGTCGCAAGTAAATAAATACAAATCGGGGGGTGGTGCCCCGGGGCCGCCCTCTTTTCACACGGATTTATTACATTTGCATTTGATTTTTCCGATTATGTGACATTTTCTGGCGCGGCGTCATGATGATGGGGGTGACTTGAGAGGGGGTGAGAGGGGTCACTCCTCGCGTTGGCTGCCCACTAATTCGAGAATGGCGTGTGATGGCGAACACTTGTTCTCCTGCTCACCCCCGCTGTCTCATTTATCGATCATTAACGCTGGCTAATCCCCCCTTCCCGGCCTGGTTAATCGTGATTAATTATTTTGACGCATTATTTTGATTCGATATTTATCAAAATGTCGCAAAATAGCGCTTAGCCTTTTATTATGTTTGCTTAACTGATTAATCTTCGACCCGAGTTCGTGTTAATGTAGTTGACTTGCCCACTTCCCCTGTTTTCCGCCCTTCACTCGCCTTTCGGGTTTCACTAACTGGGGTGGGAAAATTAATTTTTTGGTTTAGCTCTTTATGCAAATCAACCTGTTTCAGGCATAACGAATGAAAAATCGCAACTTCCTCTGCTTGCTAATGTTATATAATATATATATATACATATTTGAATGGCTTTTTTTTGTAGAAATAAGGTATAAATATATCGAGTTCATATTAGATTAATTCACATTAAACCGAGGAGACCATGAGAAGCTTCCGACCTGCATCTACCTCCCAACAATTACCATTTATTTTCTTCCAAAACACAAGAACCTTAAAAGGTTAATTGCCGACAAGCCACAAAACTAAATGCTGGAAATTGTTGATTTGGACAGAAGACGGAATCAAACCAAGCCCAAACCTAGCCAAATCGATGCGAACCCACACGGAGTCTGATCGTTGGGGAACAAGTTTCCCATGGACAGAAATTAATAAAATTTGCAATTTACAATTTGGAAGCGACTTATATATCAGTGGGAAAACATGGTGCAATGTGCGCGGAGAAAACATGTTCAACAGTTAATAAAACAAATAATTGCATCGTGTGTGCAATAAAAAGAAGGTTAAACGTGGCCATAGAAAGCTCCACTGCAGACTAGACAGAGAGGGCTACATGGCCGCAGAGCAGGAAGGGAGACAAGAAGGCAGCGAAGAACGAAGACGTACAGACGACAACTAATCATCAGATGCAGGAGTGGGAGTGGGAGCAGGAGCAAACCTGGAGGTAGACGCAGACGTCGCGCCAATTGGAATTGCAAATCTTGCACTAGTGGAAACGAGAGAGATAGATACACATGCGGATAAAGGGGGAGGGATAAACACATCGAGGAGCTTCGACAAGGATGTTGAGGCACAGGAGCGGTTCGGGGGCCATGTTTGCTTTGGTTTAGAAAACTTGGAAGGAAAAATCTTAAATATTACTAGACAATTTTCTGTGCTCTGTCGCACCTTTGTATCTAAAAACCAGGCAACCATAGCATATTTTTTAGTAATACAAATAAAATTCTAACTTGTGCTGATTCAGATAAAATAATGTATACATTTTGAGGGATAAAATAATATAAGTTAATCTTTTAAGAACTGAAACAACAACTTCAAATGCGGCCAAAGACAGCTATGATCAGATTTTTATGCGTGTTTATTAATAAAAAAGCTGAGCATACCTTAACTGTGTTGGAAAATAGCATTATAATATATCAAACTAGTGAAAATGTTATCTTCCTTTTTTTACGTATTAATTTTGAGAATTCTGAATACTAACGAAATAATTTGTATACTTTACCAATTCAAATAATTTCGCCCCTATGTAGTTGGAACGCAGAATGCCTTAAAACGCTCCTGTGAGGAGCCACCATTCCCATCTCGCACACACTTTGGCCTCCGTCTAAGACAAAATGGACGATGACGATGAGGCGGCGTTTTGGGGACTGGGAAGCTTGGGAAAGGGAGGAGGAAGACGACGCTGATGATGAGGAGGAGTAGGACACACAGGTTCATTCTCCCATAAATACGCTCAGCGGGTGTTAAATATTTTGTACGACTTCTGCAAGTCCTCGACTTCGAAGCTCGGCAAAAAGACTGTCCAGGACCCAGACGCTTCGCTGGGCTATCTCTTAAACAAACGTACAACTTTTGGCCCAAACGCCTTTGTTCATCAATTAAGCTGTCTGTCCAATGTCCTCCACCGCCTCGCCCCGTCCCCCGATCCTCCCCAGCCTGTCCGTGCACATGAAAGAGAGGGCCATACGACGCATGAGAGAGAGGGAGAGATGGGGGCTGGGGCCCAGGGAGAGCTGGAGACACATGCTATGGCTTGTAAATTGTGCGTCGGTCAGAAATTGAAATATGGCGTCGCAACGCAGGCAAATTGAAATCAATGAAAATGCTGTATCCTCGTGCAGGGCTTACGCCGGGCTTCCACAAGGAATAGAGGAGGAAGCTGCAGTATAGGAAAAGCGAAATTGAACGGACTTTAAGTCCTTTGGGGGAACTTAAGTTTAAGTCATACGAAAGAAGCTGTTTTAGTTGATTTACTCTAGGAAATCGAACTCTTTAAGTGATTTATTTCAATTCAATTCTAGACATAGGATGTATCAGAATATAATCCAACACAAGCTTTACTTTACTAGCTTTACTTATTAAATTTATTAATGGGCCGGCCTCCCACATGAATATACCGACGATATGCGATTGCAACCCGCTAAGCAGGGAGGATCCAGGACATCATGGCGTTGCCGTTCTACCGGGTCACCGCGTCTATCAGTATCTACCAGTTGGTGATTTGCAGCAGCGGCAAGTGCAGCGTGGAGGCATTGACACCTTCTGCAGCGGCTACTAACTGCTTCTGTATTGACGGTGAAGGTGGTGCCTTAGATTAGACACAAGCACACCAAAGGAATCCATAAAACACGAGCCAGATATTATTTAAGGGCTTACTTTCTACCAATGATTAATGCATCTTGAATTAAATAAATCTTAGTATTTGGTTTCTTGCTCTTTTGTTTAGCTCAAAACCTCTTTTGGAGAAAAAACGACTACTGTTTATAAAAGTGCAATTGGAAACACGAAATTACTGTATTAAGTGATATAGAATAGGGCCCAGATGGAGTCCTACAGATATGTTATATTAGACATACTAAAAGGAAATAATAAAAATAAATGTTGTTAGATTTATAAACATAATCGCAAAGTATATAGTTTTTAAGTATCGCTGATGCCTATGAGTCATAGAATAAAGTCACACACTCTTAATACTATAATAAAAGTATTGTTTATATAGTGCAAACAAATAAATACATAGGTAGATGTATTTTCAAATTTTCGACATGTCAATAAAAAGTCACCCGATAAAATATATTTATTTATACTATAGGCATAATACAATTATATTAAGGTAGTCTTGTCGACTTCAAAACATTTGGGTTCACGATCTACATAATTGTGTGTGTACAAATTTTGTTCCTGGTGTGCTTTGACAGGCCGAACTAGGGGCTTATTTTTCGGATGAGACTACCTTTATATAATTGTATCATGCTATAGGTATATGATATTAGTATAGAAAACTTCAAAATGGTTGTTGCGTGATCTGAGTCATATAGAAAATTAGTTCCTAAAAAAAATAATATGAAGTGAATACATCGAAGATTTTAAAATAAAATTGTTATAAAATGAAAAAATATTGATATTATTAAATAGCATGACTTGTTGGTGGTTCAAAGTTTTTATATTTGAAAATTATATATTTTTTATTACTAAATTTTCTTCAAGTGAAATTAGTTTTCCTTACCTCAATTTCCTTAAACGCATTTTTAATAATTACAACTTCTTGCCTCTTTATGGAATAATTCAATCTACAAGACGTTTACGATCAGGATATATCCGATTACCGACTTTCGGATTGCCACCGAACTGTTCTAGGCTCATGTGCCTTACGCCGCCCCAACTTGATGGAATCTCTCTGGAAGCATCTGACGCCCTGCCTCTCTCCCACAGCCGTTTATAGATATATTTTAAATGCCGATAAAAGCGCATGTACGACAAGCAGCTAAACAAGAGACAGAACATGCCATCATTACCACCAACCGATCCCATCCGATCCGAACTGATCCGAGCCGAGCTGAGCTGAGCTGAGCTGAAGATCGGACGCCGCGCCATGTTTGATGATTAAATCTCGAAAATGTTAATGACGCCGCGAGCGGAGGCAGCCGTAAAAGAAGCCCCGAAGAGCCTCCATTCCAGATGGAACCGAAAGTCAGACATGGAAATTAGCTGACGATTGCCGGGCCAGGAGATCGGCGGATCGCGAGAGCGGAGTGGGGATATCGATCGGTCGTTAAACGAACGCCAAGGATCGGGATCGTGATCGGGATCGGTTTTCATTTGACGCGCTCCGCTCTGGCGGCAACTTGGTATTGATTAACCAACTGAACCCTCGCCCGATCGGAGCGATCAAAATACCTATTAGCAATTAAAAAACGAAGAAGAAATCATACATATATGACAAGTTGGGAAGGTCGAGCTAGGTACCGTTGCTGCTCCATCCTGCGATCCCTCCAAGTCGTCCCCTCGCACACATATATGAAGTCGAAATTATGAGACATTAAGTGACTGTAGGTTAACAACCAAGCCAACAAGAAACGAGAGGAGCGACTGGGAAAAATATGAAAAATATTATTGCATTGTCTGGCCGAGAGGTCCAGAGGGGGTTGTCTTTATGGACCCCTCCTTTGGTTTCTTCCCGTTTTGGGTTCTTTTATGTAACTGGTTTTATGTAACTTGTCTTTAGCCCTTTGTTATTGGCGGGATTCTTTATCCACGTTGCATTGTGCAGCAGGTATTGATTGTGGTGTTTATAACCATGGATTTGAGTCTGGTGTCTTGAAAATTGTTAATATTCGATCGCAATAGTTTCGGTAAAATGCCTCAAGAATGCCTCTTTAGCAAGTATATTTTCAAGTAATTTAACATACATTCTGTTATCCCATTTAAAGAAACAGAAAACAAAAACAGACTTGGCCCGTCGATGTCAAGTTTTGTGAAGATTAATTGAACAATCAATTTAAATTTTTATAGGTTTTCAACTTTTCATTTCTCTTGCACGGTTTTCTGTGTCCCTTCTCAGTCGCCGTTGTTGTTGTTGGGTTATAAATTTGATTTCTTTGTGGCATTGGAATCGGTCTTCAGCTCTCTGTTCTTCTTTCTCCCAACTTATTAAGTTCGGCTTAATTTAAAATTATGAAATACTATCATTAAAAGATAAACTTTGTGTTGATTTTGGGGCTTTATTTTTGGATAAAACAGATGCAGGAAAAGTCTAGAAGGTTTAATATATATTTATACAATAAGTTTATAACCCAGAAACCGCAATCATTATAAGTTTTATTTTCAAAAGTCTTGTTTGATATTGCAAATATTTTGATGGCTTCCTATTAAACAGCTATAAAGTGCACCACAAAAAATATATTACTTTCATCGCAGACATTAAAGAGAAACATTTAACGAACACGGAAATTTGCGCTGAGTTTGTCGGCAATTCGCTATTTTATATAGCCGATTTTATGGCTTAAAAATTACCAGTACTTGAGTCGGAATATCGGTATTAATTATAGTTATTTCAGCATTTTTATACCTGTTGGGACTGGCGGCGCCATTGCGAAGAAATTTTAATGAAATTATAAATTTGAACATACAAACATATGTTGAACAGACTTTTATTGGATCTCTCTAATGTCGGCTGCGTTCGGTTTATCACCCACCAATGGCGGAGGGACTGTGACAATGGCAACACCTACGGATTTTTTAGTGCATAACTGCCTAGGCTTCACTGGCCTAACCTTTCCTTTATTTCATTTCCATTTCGATTTAATTTATGTGCATTTTGAATGCATTTTATTCTGTTTCTATGGCGCATGCGCTTGGGTTCTTGATCGGACAATAGTTTTCCAAACAAAATCTTTATAGTTTACACACATCAGCATTTTACGGGTTGGTTGACGTTGGTCCGGGGTTATCGAATCGAAATCCCTGACAGATATGGTTGCAGTATGCGCCAGCGATTTGATTCCCCAAATCATCAAAGGCGGGATCCCAAGTCGATCAAATAAAACTTAAATTTTGATTTCTATTCGTTGCCTTAATAGGGCATCTCCGTTACAGAATTATCAAAAGTCTATCGTTTGTTTTTGAGGGTGACCAATTTGCAATCTTCTGTTTAGCTCACTCGTTCAGTATGTTATATACTGAATTTATTTGGCGATCACATATTGTTAGAGTCTGTATATGTACTATACTGTAGTATGCATAGCTTTTAATTCCGATTCTAAACAAACATGGTTTTATTACAAATTTCCCAACGTCATGACCCAAAAAATTCGAGCGAGTGTAAGTTTCCCTTTTACCTTTTAATTTGCCATGCAAATAATAGAAAACAATTTATCTTTTCCTACCGAAACTCTGGGATGATTGTTGAATTGCTATGCAAATTTCTCCTTTTCTCTCAAAATGAACAACCGAAAGAACAAAAAGCGAAACGAAAACTTTTACATTTCAATTTTCCACACTGTCACCCCGGCAAGGTGGCTCCATCGCCTAATGCCCCAACTAATTAATGAAAGTAAATTAATTTATACGTAAATTGTTTTGTTTAGCAACGGTCTCTGGCGACCCTGGAGACCCTTAGTTTCGGGGTAGGGTTTTATCAATGGCTTTGTCCGACGCCTCTTGAATGCCTAATGAGCCAGCCCGGGAGAAGCGTTCAAAGTTTTCTGACTCCAAGTCGACCTGACTTGCGTTGACTTAATTCGCTGTATAATTGTTGATTTGGTTTCGTTGGGTTCCTTAGTGGAACGTGGGAGATTTTCCCGCTTATCGAACTCTCAATTGGGGGAGTGTATTTACAGTACTGCGGTCGAAGTGCGATTGGATTCGGATTTGGATTCGGGGCACTGGCGCAGACTATTAAGTGGCACCATCTACGCCGCAGATGCGGAGATACTAACAGAAATGTACCATCTATAAAGAGCTGCAAAATAATGGAAATCATTCACAACGAATATGAGGCTCTGAGTAGAGTGAATTTCTGCCATATTAACTTTAGTTCTCGCCAAACTATTCTCATTAAATGCATCTCTGCCTCAGTAGTTCGCCGGAAACTAAACAAACGGCGCAATTGATGCTCAATTATGTTTTTGGCAAGCCGCAGGAATCCACTTAACTTAGTTCACGGTCGCCACTCGCCACTCGAATGAAAGCTCATTAAGTCGTGTCAGGGTTAGTCCTTGTGTCACCAACTGGGCAACTGAGTGGGGATGGCTTATAATGGGCCGGACTGAACAAGAGCATAAAGCAATTATTTGCATATCCCCCAAGGGCGGCAGACAAAGAGCGCAAATTGCAGCACACGAGCCAGGAGTGGAGCTAGGAATTGGGTGGGCTTCGGGCGGCGTCCTGCAATTTGGAAAAGCGATTTGGAAACGAGCAGCATAATGAGCGGAGCATTCACCTGCCCCGTGCCCTCGGTACCACTGTTCCGCTGCTGCGACCCACTGTCATTCATTCGGCCATTGTCATCGGCCCACTCATTTGTGCATTCATTTATTCAATTGTGGCCACTTGTTAGGACAAAAGCCTTTTGGCTTCTAGGACATACTGTACACAATGAGCGGCAAATTTTTGTCTTACACTCAACAAAATATTTTCCTCGTTATGTATGGAAATCATTTAAAATATTTGCAGTCTCCTTGAAATATAGATTGCATACGGACATGCTAGACTGCCTCCTTAATTTAGAGATAGAATTGTAACCTAAAACCAACTTAAGGCAATTTTTTCAGACGTTGTCCTTCAGGCCTTAAGCTTTGATTAATTTTGAAAAAACTCTTAAAACTGGTTGTGGATTATGTATTGCTATGAATAATTAAAATATAACTGACATGAGATGAGTAATATATGAATCTCATTAAAGGGTTATCTTAAGAGTAAGATTTATTTATGATGATGCTTATTGTCTAATAGGTTTTATAATTAATCAATCTAGTTATAAATTTTACGAAGAACAGCTGCTTTGAGGCACAGTTCTTTTTTTTTTGAGTGTACTCCTCCCCCTTCGAGCATTAACTTGTTTGTTTGCCTCTGATTGTCGTCATCGTCCTTATCATCGTCATCAGCCAGCCACGTTGTCTCCGCCGCTGATTCGTATTGCTCTGCCAGAAGCTTGGAGGGGAGTGGAGGAGCGTCTGATGACGGACTGGCGCTGTCAGGCGCATTGAAATTGAAATTGTTGCGAATAGAGGGGGAGGGGGGAGGGGAGGGGTCACGGAAAAGTCGGAGAAAACTCGCCTCGTGTCTTGTGCCGGTGACACTCCGCCTTTTGTGCTCCAGATCCAGATCCCCACTGAATGGAACTGGTTGTTATGATTCCTTCAACTTGTCGCCATGATTGCGCATAATTGGGTCACATGCTTGTCACAAAAATACGCAGCTCTTGCCCCGATCGCATGCCCCCTTCATCCTCGTGATGTACAAGATTTTTCATTAAAATTGTCAGATTTTCATTTATTTTTGTTGGCCTCTGCGATGGCTTCCTTAAATTGCTTTCTTGTGCAGCAGCGAAAAGAAAGAAAGTGTGTGGCTTGGTTAATGCCCTTACTATTTCAGAAAATCGGGACAATATTAAAAAAAAAATTGCAATGAATTTAATATTCTTACAACAGTTACGTCTCATTCGGTTTGAATTTAAGCATTGTTTAAGCTTGTAAAGATATTCTAAGAAAATCTCATTCGGCTTAAATTTAAACATTGCAATTAATTTTATATTCTTACATTATTCACGTCTCATTAGGCTTAAATTAAAACATTTTTTAACCTTGTAAAAGATATTCTAAGAAAATCGAGCAATCTACAAGAATCCTTAAAGGCTCTTAACTTGGCGAAGCAGTTCAAAATATTTTAGATCCCCTTAGTTAGAGTATTTATTCTCTGACACATTTCCTTCCTCCCCGATATTCTCATTGCCATTTCATGCTTTTGATTGCGTACACAATTTTTTGCCGATTTTTATTATGCGTCTCGTCGTTTATTTTGCAGTGCATAATTTATGCCCGTCGCCCGTCGCCCGTCTCTCGTTCTCCCTCGCTCCCACTGCCGATATTACGCCGGTTATCTCTTTCGATGCCCCACCGTCGTCCATTGGCGTCGCCATTTTTTGCGCTTCCTGAGCCAGAATCTGTCCCCCGCCCGGGTCTCGATTTCGGTTCGGTTCCTTTCTGGCTACTGGACCGATGTCTCTGGTCTCTGGTCTCTGGGCCGTTGTTCGCTGTCCCTTCTTTATTCTCGCTGGCGGAAATGTATTTACACCAAAACGTCCGTAAAATGGCGGCCATAAAATAAAGTTTTAACGGATGTTTACGCAATGCGCATGAATTGTCCAATATTGACAAGAGACAGGAGGCGATGGCGAACGATTGGTTGGTAGCCCAAAGGAAGGAACTCCGCGTCCGAGGGCACAGCTATTGAAATTTTAATGGCCCGAGCCAGTGCCTGTGACGTCTTCAATGGCCTTTGGGTGGAGTGGGGACTTTTCAAAATGCTCTGAGAACTTGTTCAGAACGACTCCACAACGAACGGGAGAAACCGTGGATTAAGCCAGGACAGCCTGATTATCCCTTAACTATTTGACATCGAGAAATTTACTTTGCTATTATTTACTCTTATTCTTGTATGGAAAATGTCCTATCTAAACTTAATCATAGCTGTCCAATTTCAATTTCAATATCAACATAAGGTATTAGAAAGCTTGCTTTGAACTCTGACAAGTGGCTCCTCAAATTACCAAGCGAGCCGCTTCTCATCCTGCCAACTGTATGGCAACACCGCAATTGCAATTTCTGACTGCAATCCTTGGTAATTTGACCCAACCCGCCCGCATCGATGCGGAGACGGGGGAGACTTTGGAGGGTTAATCGGAGACATGTTGGAAATGACAACATAATTATCGACCCGCCAGACAAAGGCAAATGGGGCACGCCCACATAGTTATGACATTGACAGGATTTGATATCTGTCCAACCTATCTCTGACCGCCCCGCCCCACACCCCCCGACAAACGTATTTATTTATTTAAACGAGGGTTGGTGAGGCCAGAAACTCTGCTAGCTAATATCGCCGAGATGTCGTTGCCAATTTATACGGCGACCCTTGAGCGAAAAGAAACTTCACGCACAATAAATTTTTCATTCGTTGTCATTAAATCATTTCGCAAGGCCCCAAAAATATAAAAAAGCAAGAAGAAAAAAGAAAAAGGAAAATGAATTGAGGAAACTGAAAGGAGCCAAGGATAATGACAAGCAACATGCTGCAAATGTCAGGGCAGACAGGAAAACGGAAACGTATTGGCGCAGTGAGTTCGCAATGGCTGCCAGACAGAAGAGGAGAAGGATACAAGTTGGGGAAATCTGGGGAAAAGTTCAGAGAACCTTACTATAGAGTTGGAAAACTGAAAAAACTAACCAGAGAACATTTAAAAATATTATATACTGATCAGGAAAATAAATAATTGCTCGTTAAAATATGAAAATATACCAACATTACTTATAAAAAACAAATTTTAGAAATTAAAATTAATTAATATAATAAGGAACGGTAAGGAAAAAAAATTTCTTTTTTTTTTTTTGGTTTTATATTTAAAATAATACTTTTATATCCAAAGTATTATTAAATTGAGATTTATCTAGGTTAAGGTTGCAATTTAATCATTTTTAAAATATTGCAAATTACTTATAGACCTTAAAAATTGCTAATATTTTTATTTTAAAAATATTATTTATTTTATTCAGAGTAACTTAAAATGGAATACATTTAACAGACTTGAATTTTCTTCCTTCTTCCCTAGACAACTGCGGAAACGGATGTGGGTGCGGACAAGTTAAAAACGACCGCCAAAAAATAAATATATGCAAGAATATCCATATAGACGCTTTGAGAGATGCGACAAATACCCATGAAAATCATAAATTATGCAAAATATATTTGATTAAAATTCATTTACTGCCAAGAAGCGAAGGAGCAAGTGGGAGAATGATAAATGCCCGACGAGAAAATCAAAGCAAATCACTTCCAGCCGCCGAAGAGCGGCCCAAAATGTTTAATAATGGAAATCCCCAGAGCACGCCCAGAACTCAAATGCAGGACTCCGAGCACGTGTCCTTGCACACGCCACACTTCATAAATTTCCCCCCGTCGGACGGTCGCCGAGCATTTACAGTTACAGTTATGATTGCCCGAAAGTCAACTGGGGAACGAGGCGTTCGGCGGATGTCCGCCCATCCGCCCGTCCGGAAGCTAAGCCTCGCAAAAAGAAAACCGCAGCAAAGTAAACACACGAAGGACGACGGAAGAACATTTCCCTTCAATGAATGGAAGCCCCTGTAACACTCGAGCAAATAAAACAAACGCAGATTCACACAAAAAGATTGTTTGGAACTGCGCGCAGAAAGTAAAGCCAAAAAATGTAACTTCTTAACTGTTGTTTTTTTTTTTTTGTTTCTTTGACTGTCAAATAAAGTTAAAAATTTTGTTAAATATATTATATTATTATTCAGACAAAAAAAGGAAATTTTATAATTTAAATTCGTTGTCTGTCGCACTTATTGGCTATACTTTAATGGCTGCAAAGGTTGAATAGGAAAGAGAGATTTTATTCCTTCTTATATTAAATATATTATCCATCAAGTCAACTAGAAATCATAAATATTTTCCTCTGTGTAAAAACCACCCTCTATGGGGAAAGTGAGAAAACACATAGACACATTGTGGCCCAATGGCTGAGCGAAGAATCCTGCGCCGCAATCAAATCATCTGCCAAGTTTATGATTTATTTAACTTTTTTAATTGACTTTTTCCGAGAGCGCTAGGTCCTTTCCTCCGAAAACCAGGACTGCGTGTGAAAGGATAATGGTGGGTCTTCAAACAAGGAAACTTCACTTGCAGTTCGTTGTTGTGGCTCGAAGGAAATGCGTCATATAAACGGAAGTGGATGGGGCTGCGGATACGAATGCGGATACGGATGCGGATACAGATGCGGAGGTGTGTGAGCCAACGTGTGCGTGGGGCGGCAAAGCATGGCACTGGGCTTGTTGCAAATCCGGTTTAGTCTATTTATTTGAATGCCTATTTTTATGCTCATCCGGCTGACGTTCACTTTCCTTACAACCCATTAAAGGATATCAAATAAAAAGAAACGAGGCGAAATGCTTTTGATTTATGTAATGGTAATTGCTTGCGGAACACTGGAAATGGCACGGACGACCTTTTCAGAGTTTTTATTTTTTTTTTTAGGAACATTATCTCTCACCTCGTAGTGCCGAAAAATTTACCTTAAATTTTTTTTTTAAGAACACGGTTTTAGATACAACGTTGAAAGTTTTGAGAGTATATAAAAATATATTTATTTACAGGATACAACTTTTTTTTTTTAATAAATCCAATTAAAAGCGGCATGTTTCGCTAGCGGAAGTGTTTCATTGAAAACCCGTGATCTGGGACGCAAAAACCGAGCACATTCTTAATTAGAAATGAATTATCTATTGAATGAACTACGACCATGAAAAAAAAATTTAAACTTTAAAAGCTATGCGATTTTGAAAACTAATTTTGACTTTCGCATATTTTTCTCCTATTGGTTTGAAACTTCTAGATAACATTTTTGAAACATGTATTTACACAATATTGGCAAAGAAAAATAAATTTTTTCCCACATGGTTAGAACCTGCCTTAAGAAAATGAGCCAATTTGGGGAAAATAAAGTTTTTGTAAATGGTTCCAAGGTTATATCAATTTATTTATATATAAATGGTACCAAATATAGCTTGACTGGTGGTATGAGAGTAATGAATATAAGTCTGGGCATCTTAAACCTTACTAGTTATAACTTATAAGTATTCCGTTTATAAGTATACCTATATAAACATTGAATTTGACTCTATAAATAGATAGAAATACATACAAATACAAATACATCTGTGAGAATGAGCTGAAAATTGCATGGTAATTGGATGAAAATAGTCTCACACAATAGTGTCCGATAATATCCTGTCTAGGTCTCTTTAGCTTGCATTTACCTTAAAATGTTAATGCAGTCTCGAACCTTAGTTTTGCTTTGGGTGAAATGTAAACAAACTTTTATGTTATTTTACTATCTAACTTACCTTTTGCATATTGGGCATCCGGGTATCTGTAGAGTAAACTGGACTGTAGTTTTCTTGATAATGTTATAATAACTATAGTATCTTTTGAACTAGTAAGGCCGTCTAAAACTGTCATAGCGTTTGGTGTGTACAAATAAATATCTTACTTCAAATCACTCTTTCAACCCGGTCTAAGCTAGCAAAACCAAATAATTTTCTATTGACTTTTGTATGGTGTGTGAGAAGGTACGTCCTTTGGAAGTCTAACTAAAGTAAAAACTACCTTTCCGCAGAGATAATCTTTTCACGATGAAGCCATTTTCTTTGACGACCTGCATTCGCCAGATCTGGATCATGTCCGGATGGCTGCGCCAGGAGGCGGCGGTTGCCGCCTCCATGTTGGTGTTGCAACGCCACCAGGTGGAGCAGCAGGAGGAAGCTGCGCTCGAGGACCAAAAGCGGGCTCCGGCCGACGGCGAAGAGGCGGGTCAGGTGGGAGTCGACTCCCAGGGAAGACTTCGCCGCGTGCGGATTCTCGACGATTACATCATGCCCTTCGAGTGCGGCCTCTAATTCTTCGTTGTAAAAATTGCCTTATGCTTGAGTTGCTTATTCCTGTTGTCCCCGCGGCTTAGATGTGGATCGAAGTGTAGTCGACCGCTGAAAACAGCCTGTCTAAATTTTGGTCTGCACTGAAATAATATCGTAACCTAGGACTTATTCATATTTTAGTTAAAGCCATGAAAAAAATTTGAAGGACGTCAAAATCGTTATTAATATTTTAGATTTATTAGAAGGAAAACATGACAAAATGTCTTCAAAACGTGAAAAAATTGATCATTTGTGAAGTTAATATTAAAACCTTTGTTTAATTGCACCAGCAATCAATTTTATTAGATGTTCGTAGGTCTCGCCGTCCATTCTAAGAAAGTTCTTGAGGCCTGGCCAAGGAAATGTTTCTGTAAGATCCTGCAGAAGACTACGATGTGTGCATATTGGGCGCATGGCGAACCAATCCTAAGACAAAAGGTGTTTGTTATTGTTGACTCATTGAAAAATGGAGAGATGATGATGTTTGGGAGAAATACTTAAGAATTGCTAAATGTCTTTGTTGTGAAGTTATAGTGCCTCCACATTGTACCCTCAAAACATACCCCCATAGAAAAATCCTTTTAGTTATTCCTGCAGCGCAGCTTGACTTGCCCCGCACTCCCATCAGTCACCGTGAAACCGAACTAATTTGACAGCCAACTAGCGCCGGACCCAGCATTCACATGCCCAACGCGGGTATCCCATTCCCTCGAGCTCACTTGTCAGTCTCCGGAGCAGTCTAACTTTCAATTTCTTGGGGCCGAAATAAAACCACACACACCCAAAAAAAGTATCCCACAAACAAGGGCCCTAAGGAGGCCTGGCGAAATATAATTTATGAGCTAACCGAAAAAAGGAGCAGAACAGAGCATTTGATGTATACATTTTGAGCGTTGTGGAGACACAAAAATGATTTTGATGGACACTTAACAAAACGACACCAACTGCTGGCCAGGACCCAGCCTTTGGGAAGGTTTCAGGTGGGGCTAGCAGTCCGGTGAAACCGAAGATCTGCTCTTCTTCGAGCTGCAAGAGGCTGGAAAGAAAAAAAACACATACCCAGAGAGAAAAACGACATATTTCATATTTTATTTATTATTTAGAAAGGGTATGCTGCATAAATCAAAAGCGAAATGAGTACGACATAACAACACCAAAAAGCTGAGGCCAGACCCAGATGGAGCAGGAGCTGGAGATGGAGCCGGGGATGGGGATGGGGATGGGAATGGGGCTGGTGCTGGAGCTCGTGGCTGCGGGGGAGAGTGGCGGAGTGGCAGACGCAATCGCAGTCATCGATGTTGTCCAATGCAGCCAACCAAACAACCGAACTGCCAAACAACCGGCCAACCAGCATACGAAATAAAATCAAAATAAAAGCAAACTCAAACTCAAACCGAAACTGAAACTGAAACGCGAAAAAGTTCCCACATGTTCACAATTTTGTACACATTACGTTTATGGGCTTTGGGCGAACCGAGGTGCAGGAGTTAAAAAAAGGAATACAAAAAATGCAAACAAAAACAATCAACGAAAACCCACAGATTTGCAAGTAAGGCATAAAATATCATTCATTCAGCATTCAACATAATGCGATTTCAGATGCTGGCTCAGGAACTGTGATTCGCGATTTTATCGCTTGAATACGCTGGGTATATGGAATAAACGATTATTTTGGTTTATTGCAATTAAAGCAAATGCAAAAATATTTTAATTTTTTTGACTTTTAAATTTGCATATTTACTATTTTTCTTTAAGATTTTTTTTTGTTGTGGGATTTTCTAATATAATACAAATTTGAGATCAAATCGGATCAGTTTGAATTATAATAATTTATACGTTATCATGTCTATAATAAGTAAATGTATTTTGTTTTATTTAATAATATCTAGTTATGAAAGCATTGTTTTATTTATAATTTTTATAATTACAAGTACAAAGTAATAATACACGTAAAAATAACTATATCTGACCCCATAAAGTAATTTATTCTTGATCGACATCAACAGCCGAGTAAATTTAGCCATCTCTGCACATAACAAAATACATGTTATATTAATCATAAACTCATAAAGTGTAAAAGAACATTAAATAAATAATTAAATGTATAGTCGAGTCTCAAACCGTGTGCTTGAACTAAGTGATCCGTTCTGCTTTTATAATTAATAGATATTTTTTCAGCAATTTATTTGGCGCATAAGACCATCGAACGTTCCACTGAATAATTTGAATTTGAATTTGACTATTAATTTGGTAATTTTTAATATATTTGATCTGTTGGTGCCTTTATCTCAAATACTTTGATTTTATTCATACTTAGCCGTACTTTTTTCTCCCAGTTTACCCGAGTGACATGAGAGGGTAACCAGAACAACAGTCAAATGTTGTGTGCTTGGTATTTTTGCGTCACGCGTTGTTCCACCTTGTCTGTTGTTGTTGCTGCTGCCGTTTTTAGGGGGGGGTGGCAAGGGGGCGGGGTGAATCGATTCGCGGATTGCGCCTGCGCACACGCCTGAATGCGAAATGCCGGACCTTTTCAGGGCCGAAGGAGCGCGGGGCCGTATCGGCGAAATGATCGCAATCTCAACACAAAATTTGTGTTTGGCGCAGACATTTTTTTACTGTGCCGAGGGACCCGCGAAGATAACCGAAAGATGATGAAGATGAAGCAGCAGCAAATCTGCAAAGAACCCGGAGAATGTTTGCCCCCCTCCGCCGCCCGCGCCTGTCTGGGCTGGAGCCTTGAACACTCCAAGAAATTTTGTTATATTGGACATAAAAATTGAATAATTAAATAGTATTCTATGTAATATCAGGAATATTTATAACTTAATATTTTTTATTTAGCTTATTTATTTTCTGAAAAGATCGGCGATAGTTTAGCAATATTTTCAGCCGGATTCAGCGACTGAATTGTTATAAAGTTTTCAATGTCAAAGTGTAAAAAATTGAGGAAAATGTCGAATAAAAGCAAGAGCAATGCTTTAAATTCCTTAAGGAAAGGTTTAACAGTTTAAAGGAGTAGCTCTATATCTATGGTCTGCGATTGGGTATTTTTTTACCTCACTGACTTTTCCGTAATTCAGTCGATATTTTCGGCAATCTAATAGATATAATAATAATAATAATATCTAATATCGTTTAGACTGTTTGTATAGGAACCGATATTTTCAGTTGCCGATATTTTCAGTAATTAAGTCATAGGGAATATAGGGAATCTGCAAATTGTCTTGCTGTAATTATCATTATTTGGTATGGATTCTAAATCAAATTAATAATAAAGGCTTTATATATTTTGGTTTTCGTTAAGCTTAAATTAACTTACTATATAATAAGAAAGACTTTAAACAATTTTTTTTACTGTGTACGTCTGGAGTTTTCAGGTCCTCGGCCAACGTCGTGTTGTCATAATGAATGGTGCAGCTTAAGTCATTTCATTTTGGAGCTGGACTCGGGGCTGCTGCGTTTTTTATAGTGCTGCTGGCGCCATGAAATATTAAATTACGAGCTGCTGTTTGCTGCGCTCACCCCTCGTCCCTTCGCCCCCCCGCCTGTTCCTCATTAGGCGCAGAGACATTCCACATACGCCGTGTGGGCTCCGGCTTCGTTTGCGACTGAAATTAATAACTAAAACGTTGCAGCCCATAAAAAAGGACAGGCGAAATCGATCCAAGAATCGGCCAAATTGAAATTCCAACCTGCAGAATTAATAAGTTAATTTCTGCAAACGCCCCTCGATGCCCAATCCATCTGCTGACATGGAAATGCTTTGCATAATTACACCCAAGGCTGCAGCTCCTTCCCGTTTATGATGTTTCATTTATGACTTTGGCTAATTTGCCAGGTACTCGGAGCGGCGATGTGCGGTTGAGATGGGATTTTATGATGCTGCCTGCCATTAAAAAGGTTAAAGTTGAGGCTCAGTCGCTTAATGACTATCCTGGGGCCACTGTGGCTTATGGGGCCTTGCCACTTGGGGCTCATGTTAATTTTTCGGACATTTATGGCAATGGGTTGACACATGTTGGCGGGTCTCTTTATGAAGGTTAATGGGGTGAAGAGTTTATAGGACATCTTAGAAGGATTGTGGGGCAGATTATGCTGGTTTTTCTCACTTGGGTAGTTTCAACGAGCTGTGATTAGCTTGTAAATAAATTATTTGTGAACCTTTAGAATGGTTATATCAGAATACACTCACATTCTATATGATACTAAATATGTTTCCTCTTCACTCCTTTGTCTACGCTAGCCTTAGTTTAGTTTTATTGGTCATCCATCATGCTTTCTTTCCAATTTATAAATTCCCCTCCCATAAGCTGCAATTTATTATGGGACTGACTTCGCTGATCTGAGAACAGTATAGATTGCCTTTCGCCGCTTGCAACAATTGCAACAATTTTGACTGGAACTTTGACTCGCATGGCCACTAAATTTGGTTGAAATCAAATAACGATAAAATATCACACGAATATTAATTCGCGGAACGGCAAAGACCTTCAGTCGAAAGCCAAAGGCAGACCTAAACTGTTCCTGAAATTTATAGACGCGGTCTAGGAGAGGAGGCCGCAATCGTCGAGTCCCAGTTTTAGTTCCAGTTCGAGCTCGAGCCGGAGATTCTCCTCGCCATTCCACAGCTGGTCGTGTGAGAATGTTTGGGGCACATGTGCCCCAGTCCTCATCCCAGTCCTCATCCTTGTCCTGATCTCGAGCTCAACCCCGGGTTCAGCTGCAGAAAGGCCAGGCTGGCAAAGATACATTTAAAAGAATCCGATTCAACTACTGGCCAAGTCCGAAGATCGGCTCTAATGCCAACGCCAAGCTGGAGTCTTTGTTTCTGCCCCCTCCGCTTTTATGCGATCCGCTTCCATGGAAGTGGAAGCTTAAGCCCGACGATGAAAATATTTATATATATAAGTATTTGAGCGCAGACTTATCGCCGAACAAGATCAATAAGCACGATATCAATAAGCTGTGGCGTTGTTCCAGGCGGAGTAACAACGGCAACCACGCTGAACGCTGATCTGGGCAAGTGGGGTTACGGAGGAGCGGGGGCTAAGAAATAGGTATTTATATTTAATAGAAAATATTTAATAGAAAATATTTAATAGAAAATATACTAAAACACTTGAAGTTGTATCGTCCTGCTTTTATTGTTATGTGAACATTTTATCAAATTTATCAACGGCAATTTTGGCTTCTTTAAGCGATTTAAGAAGCACCTCAGCTGTAGCTAGACATTTCTTCAAACTTGAAGGCTGCATGCGACTGAACAAGTCCCCTTTTTTCGTTAAGAAGACTTCGAGCTTGCCCGTGCGAAGGTGTTCCACCAAATGACCCCACATCTCCACAAATAAGTCGCCCAAATCCCTTCCCCAGTCAACCGTAGCTGCCCGATGCAGCAGGACAGTTTTCATCATGTAGCTGGAAAGTTCGGGCAAATTTATTTTGTTTGCGTCTCGCAACCCCTTCATGAGGCGAAGAACGTCCTTGAGTTTATGGTTGTCCTTTATAACGGCGTTCTCCCACAGCGGGGCAGAGACTATGAACGACTTCCCGGCCTCAGAACCCAAAAGAGCGGTTGCCAGCCAGGGATATGCAGTGCGAGCGCTTGCAGGAACGGGTGGATCGGCGAATGGCCACTGGAACCCCGGGAACTCGAATGCCGGAACCAGGTCAATCGATAAAGTGCGGCTCTTGGATACAGCCTTAATTGTGTGGGCGCAGCCGTATGTTCCCATCCGATAGGTAAAGGTATACTTTTTACCGGACACACTTAATGAAACGTCCGATGAGAACACTTTCTTGAAGACCCTGTGCAGCCAGTCCTGAAGAGTTGATCCTTGAATGTTAAACTTCATTGACATCGGATCGAACTCGGCACACAATGAGACAAACCCGGAGTCCTCCGCTTTAGGAGTGATTTTAAAAGGAAATTTTAGTTTCATATGCAGATCGAATTCGTCAGGAACATCCAGTTTGACTTGATCCAAGTAACTCCCTGAAATTAATGGATAATATATGTTGTTATAAATTAAAAAAAACCAAAAATCGACTATATGTAAAATGAAAAGTCTTTGCCTTTATTTATGTTAGGTTTTCCCAAAAAAGAACCTAGAACTGTACCGCACCTTCAATAAACATTTTTAAACAATATAATAAACCAGAAGGGAGATTGCAGATTGCAATTAAATGATTAATAATTTATCTATATCAAGTATAAGAAGAAAAAAATACTTATAAATAGAAAAACTACAAAGATATGTCGTTTTTCAAATCCATATTATACAAGTTACATATACAATTACAGTTTAGCATTTTTTCTCTAAGTTTCCCGATTGTTCCTTTGTCAGCTTTATGATATAGTCGTTTGATTTTGTAAAATATTACAAAATGCTCAAATCTAAGAGTACAAGAAAATATATTGAAAACGACGAAATTATAATTTTTTTTTCTAAAAATGACTTGATTGTTTCTATATGTTCCTATATAGGAGTAAGAGTATATAAAAAACTATCATTCAGATAGCTTTAAAACTAAGAGACTAGTTTGTTAAGAAACGGACAAAGGGACGGACGAACAGACGGACAGACAGACGGACAGACAGACAGACGGACACACAGACGGAAATGGCAAGATCGACTCGGCTGTTGATGCTGATCAAGAATATATACTTTATAGGGCCGGAGATGACTCCTTAATTGCTTTGCAAACTTCTGACTTAAATTATAATAATGTGCCATAACATGTTATATAATTAATTTTTAGATTTTTCGTTCATTTCTAATTCATATATATATAGACATATATATAAATAAATAGTGGCATTACAAGAAAAAAAATCGAACCAAACAACACATATACATAGTTGTTCAAGGTTCTAATGAAACCTCTAATTACGTAACTTACCACAAAGACTAAGACTGTCGAAGACATCGTCAAAGGTAGAGTCCTTTGCCCTCAGTTCTCGAAAAATATGATTTATTAGGGCCTCCGCATCGTTGGTGTACTCTTTGTGATCATTGTCAGATATTTTGAGCTTTGTCAATTTTTTTTGTAAATGTTCCGTAAAGCTCATGATTGTTGTAGCTCTTTAATAAGTTCGGTTAGTATAATTTCAACTATTCACGTCGAGCTCCAGAAGTCCAGTAAAAAAGCCAGCTCTTTCTATATAGAGTACCTTGCGATTTGTTATCTCATCGATAACGAATTGCAATGAAAGTCTACGGAGACTATACACAAGTTTCGCATTTTAATGATACATATAAAACAAAATGCTTCAAGTATATATTAACTTTAAGTAAATAATTTTAAAAATTTGCCCATTAGCTTTTAAGTCGATTGTGAGCCATAGATAGTAATCATCGGGCATATCCGCCGCGTTCATCTTTTCATTTAATGGAACACATTTTAGTACCAGGTATCGCCCATTCGAGCACACTCGGCCGGCACCAGCTGTGTTTGCTTACTAAGTAATCGTTTCTTTAGAAATTGATTAAATTGATATCGCCCGGAAATGCTAGATAAGCCTATACTATTGATGGAGAGAAATAGTTTCTACTGTGTGATCAATGAAATGAGCTTTTTAGCACACAATGAACGGGAGCTTATACTATTCGTCATCGAATTCTTCACACCAATGAAACTTAAAACAAAATACCCAGAAAAAAGTCAATGAAAAAAATGGCTTATAATAACTTTATGTTTCGATTTGAATTTAGGACAGCCTCTTGTGATCGCCATACCTTGATGTCGACTAATGGGCAAACAATTTCGCAGCAGAACAAACGCCCAAGAGTCTGACAAAATTTGTCTCGCCTGTCAATATCATAAGGCAGACCACATTTCTTATTATTTCTATTTTTGCAGAATTTATTTCTGTTGCTAAAGACATCCGCGGAACGGAGGAGGGCGGGGAAGTACGCCGGGAAAGACACCCAGCCATTACCGCTGGGAGATGATGGCATGGGATGGGACCGGGTTGGCTGGATATGCTTGGATTGGTTCGGTTTCTCAGCCAGAGCCAGTATCTGTGTTTGTTTACCTTTGTGGCATTTGCATATTTTGAATGTTCGCGGAGCGACTCGTGGCACGTTTTACAGAAAACGGCGGGGAGAGACGAGAGACTTTATCGATGATTGTGTGGGCGAGTCATGCGACGACCTTTCCATAGTTCTCCATGTCTTTTGTTGTCGTTCTGCGGCCGTTGTTGTCAAACAATTGTCACAACGTGTCGGCATTCACACGAACTTTATGTTTTATCCAACACCTCGTCGCAAATCTCTCAGGGGTTAAAGTTTGTCTAAAGTTTCCTGGCTTTCCGCGGATTTTCGGGGGACTCACATCCACAGATTCAATGGAGCGGGGGCAGGCGATGGCCGATCCGTGATCACTTAGTGATCCATTGCCCTACCGCATCGCACTCGTTCATCAATAACCGTCTGCGGCGGTGTTCCATCAAAAGTTGCCTGCGATCGCACAAAAACCAACACTCCGCCTGAAGGGTCCTTCAGTTGCCGGCTAATAACGAGCGGAACCTCAGCGGTTCCATTGTTCTGGCTCCTCTTGAAGGCCGCCAGCCCTCCCAAATATGTATTCATTATATTTATGGCACAATTTTGCTTTCAAAACGGGGGAACAAAAAGGAACACTTGTGCCCTGGGCCCCGGCTGACAAGCGGAATATCTTTTTTCTCGCGATCGATCGATGGATTGGGCTGGGACGGCTCCTTCGCTGAATAGATCAATCGGCCGCAATGAATTATTGATGGACCTGGCCCCCGGGCGCAGGGGTAGGGAATATCTCACACACAAAAACGCAGGGATGAAATGTAACCAGAGCTTTGACTTAATGTGGCAGCTCAACCAGATCGATGTGTCCACACAACCGAATCGGTCGAACTGCTCAAGTTTTGTGACTTTGTCAAGTCCACCTCCAGTCCGTGGCGCTCCCCATGCTCCTCCTGCAGATCATTTGTGATATATTGTTTCGGTAGCAGTTTGTTAAACGTGATCAATTTTTAATTACCCATCATCATCATCCATCCATCCGAAGACATCCATCGAGCGGTGATCGCTCGATTGTCGTATCAATCGCACCGCACAGAATGTAACTCGGACGTTTGTCGCATGTCATTCAACGATTTATGCCCCGAGTGGCTTTAATAAATGTGTCTTTGCCGCTTTTGGCCCAGCATATCTCAGTTCCAGCTCCAGCTCCAGCTCCAAGCCTTTCCTTCCCTTCCCTTCTAGTGCTGACTGAGGCGACTTTGTCACTGGTGATGTGGCGCCGTTGTCTGCTCCACCAACTCCCCTGGCTGCTCACTCCCCGCGTCGAGGTCCACATTTGGAGCGTGTGTGCGCAAAATGCTTAATTAGTTTTTGTCTAATTAACACTTGGGACATGGCGAAAGCGACTGGAGTCGTGTGCCACCAAAGGCGTGAAGATCAAAAGGTAAACAAGCGTCCGAGGATAGAGCAACTATAAAAACGAAAGTTGAACCTGGCGGACTACTTTGGGTTTTATCGATAATAATTGCTGTACATTTTTGTAATAATCCGTGTATAAACTAACCATGTTTGTAAAAGTAATCGAGATTGCAGTAAAAGTCCAATTATAAACAAGAAGGGATTTTTAATTTATAATATGTATATATTTATATTTCAAATTTATGGAGATATGTTGCAAAAAAAAGTTTAGTTTCTTGCCTTAAATGCTATTTAACAGATTTTAAATTGTATATCGATTTTTATAAAAATTTCATTTAAAAAATCTTTAAGTCAAAATTTGATTTTATATAACTATATGTATTATAGTACGCACATGACTCGCAAAGAATTTAACAAAGATTGTTTTGCCCTAAAATTTGATAGATTTCAACTTGTATATTTCTAAGCAACACAAAGAAGGCTCAAGAGTGACTAAGTCTAAAGTAAATTAATTATTTAAAACATTCCACAGTTATTTAAAGGCTGATAAGACAGCAAACGATTCCAGTAGAGTTCCCATCAAGGCATTCCGGCAAAACCTCCATCTTGGCAAGACTCTGCCTAAATCCTCAGCTCGACTGGAGGAACAACATCATTTCTGGAGTCGCACACGCCCATTTTGCCACCAGGCTTCCACACAAACCAAGGTTCAAAGGTTCCCGTGCTCCAAGCTCGAGCCCTTAGGCTCCAGACGCAGAAATTAAGGTGAACGCCCACAGCACGCGCCGGCGGAATAAGTGGGGATAGGAGGCGAGACAACGAGAATGGAGAACCAAGACTGGGGACTGGAGCACCGAGAACACGAGCAGCCAAGCTGGCTGCCAAAACTCCAGGGGAAATATTTGCCACTTGAGTTCGGTGGCTCCCCTTGCTCCCCCTTTTTGTCTGGTCACCACTTGAAGTTCTTGGCGCGCGCGTTTATTTATTTTGGAACGGGGCGCAGAGCAACAAATTAAAAAGTAATTCTCAGGCGCAGCATAATTAGCTGCTAAGTGACACTAATGGGGCCGCAGTTGCACTGCCCCAAGAATCCGCCTGCCTCCCCTTCAGCCCCGAGCTGGCTGCACTTTTCCACTTTTTCTTCGGCGGCTCGTGTGTGGGCAATGTGAGGTTCTCGAGCTGCTGAGTGAGTTTTCGTTGGTTCGGCTAATTGAGTTCTGTTTTTTGGGCCAGCCGTCCACATGGCCACTTGGCTCCCTTGTGGCTGCCAAGTTTGGTTGCCCCGTAATTGATGGGCCCGCTGAAAGCAAAGGTCTTTGCGGTGATGAAATCTGGGGAGTCGATAGATAGTATAGGCTGCCGAGCCATATATGTCAGGCTGGCTAGCAAGTGGGCTTTCCACATTCCACATACAGATACACCTAAGAGAAGATTATACCTAAAATGGTGAGAAAGGACTTCATTCAAATTCCAAACCTATTCTTCTAACTATTTCTCCCAGCCCAAGTTCCGTCCTGGTAACCAGACGAAGAGCTCCAGCAGTGGATCAACTGGGGATTGGAGCGCAGGCTCGCTGGGCGAATCAGCTACTCAGGGAGACCAAGACTGCGTTGTCCTCGGGGAAGTTCCCAAGAGACCAAAGAGGCCAACCGTTCTGTCCTCGGAAGAGGATACAGGGAAGAGTGTGTCCAGAAGGAGCGCCGAGGTCCGAGACCAGGATGCCAAGATTAAAAAGGTCCTCAAAACAAATTTCAGCCCAGGGGCCGGACCACAAAGTCGAAATTCGGGCGAAGGTCCCACTTCCGAGGAATATTCACCTGACGATATGGAATACATCTCTAGCGAGCAGGATGAGGCGCAAACACGGTCCCAACCAAGCCAACGCTCCACCGATCACTCCAAGAGCTTTAGTCAGATTTATAGCGAAATTTTCGAGGAGTCCATAGAGCGCCAACAGAAGGCTGAACGAGCCTGTCGGGCCTACAACATTAACAGGTCCAAGCTGCGTGGGACACGTGAGAGATCTGATTCGAGGAGGCGGGAGAGTGGAACCAATAGCAGCTTGGAATCAAATTTCTCCAATGATCTGGGGAAGGGATCTGAGAAACACAGCAGACAATCGATTGAAGAATTCGACTACAAAGTAATCTCTGAAGGGCAGCGAACATATACTGTTGGCTATCGAAAGATAAATCCCTTTAATACCATAAGAAGTTCCTTCAAGAGATTAACACCCATGACGGATGATAGCGATAGCTTCCGGGGCTCCCTAAAGAGATCGGAGTGCAGTGGGAGAATCATAGAATATGACAAGTCTGACAAGTATTCTACCAAAACCCATGAACCAAGATCATCGTTGAGCGTACGCGAGTCTTCGGTTTGCATCGAGAGCTCCGTTTATTCAAAACCAAGAAAATACCAGAGGAAGAGCTCCAATACGAAGGAGACTAATGGCCATGATTACCTAACAGACTGCACGAGTGTCTCTAGAACGGGCAATCCAACTTCTGTGACTTCGTCGAGCCGAACACAAAGAGATTATCATCCGCGCAGCAGCACACGCCGTACTCATCACCATTATCGTCGCCTGGGAAGTGTGCCCAAGACATATCAAGATCGTGGAAATAGTCCCATTAATATAAAGACAAGGCGACAAACGATCGAGTCCCAGAACCTTCATACCGACATGGACACCGAGGAAGAGAGGGATAGTTCCTTCCGCAAGTCGAATGTCTCTGTGGGAGTGCAATATCCTAGTGACGATGAGGGGCAGGACTCTGCCGAGGAATTTCCCAGCAATGTTTTAGATATTTCGTACCCGAAACTCGGTCGAAAAAGCTACTACAAAGAAAATACTGTGATAAGCTTTACTCAACTGGTCAGAAGTGTGTACGATCAGGATCGGGAGATGACAGATAGATCTGGAAACAGGATTGGCCGTGATCTTGGAGTGACTAGTGAAGAGGAAGGTCCGACTGAACCAAGTCAATATATGCTCGACGATGGACTTACTAATCCAGCTGGTTCCAGTACTGGGGAAGAATTCACTGATGTATGTAGTGCAGGCGCAGCATGTCATCTTGGGCAGCAGACATATAACAAAAAGGATGAGTTTGCTTCCGAATGTGATGGATGTGTGAACCCCTCTGAAGGCACTATTGAATTAGATCATGCCAAAGGTGAAACTGTGGAGGAATCGTCACAGGATCCGACACTAAGCTCCGAAGGGGAGCCAGGCATATCATCTGCTCACCAAAGTCCCAATGATGTGAGCGACGATGGGTCTAAGCCAACTAGGGATAGTCTGGAGGCCAAGTCAAAGAACGGCTTGAGTCTCAGGATATACAATGCGGACGAGGCTCTGATGGAGATTCCGGAGGATTTCCAGGGACCTGCGGTTATTTTGGACGACGATGCCGATTTCTTGGACATCACCTTGACCGATGATGAGGAGCATATCCGGGCCAAGCTAATGGCGGCTGCGTTGACAACCAGAACTAGCAATCCGTCGAGCAGTGTTAATACCAGCCGCAAGTCTCGTCGGTCCATCGAGTCCACGAGCAGTGTCTTAAGCTACAAGCCCAGCGTTATTTTCTCTCGCCGATCGGAAGTGGAGGAGAATAATGCCCCGCGGACCGACCGTGTATCTCTGCTGGCCGAGCGAGTTCTGCGAGCCTGTGCCAACCCCTATACTGGGCCATCCAAGTGGGAACCTTTGGCGACACCAAAGTCGAACTGGCAACCCATGGATGAGAGCGACTATTCCAAACTGGCGGCCAGCATCCTGGACGATAGGGAGAATACACTGAACGGCGCTCTTCAGTTACTGACGCAGGATTTCAACAGAAAGCTGCAGCGCCAGCTCAAAGAGATTGCACAGAGTTTTCATTGAATTGTATTGCTGTATATATTTTTTATTCGAATACAACTCGAAATTTGTTTCTCTGCAAGCTACGAAAAAATTAAATGAAATACTTATTTTTTGGAGATGGGTTTAGGAGATATGTGTATATAGCTCTCCTTATTTCAAATAAAATACGTTTAACTATCAACCCAAACGAAGGGTTCATGTTGACTTTGCGATGTAGTTCCGCTCAATTTCGTACACATTATTCTAAGCTCGACTTAAAGATTGTCAATTGGTTTACAACTTCCGAAGGACCGAACTCATCAATGTCTATATAAACGACCATGTTCCAGAATCTAGACTACAGATTTTCTAGGCACCTCGTAGCAAATTTCTTGTGTATTTTAATAGCTTGGTGTATTGGTAATTGATGAAACAAGAATTTACTGTTACAATATTTTATGCTATCATATTTTATGCTATCATTTCATACCGATTACATTTTATTTCACTATTAACCTTTGTATACATATGCATAAAAGCAGTACAATTTGCACTACAAATACTCGAAAAAATATTTATATTTCCCGATTTTTCTCCTAGGTGGGTCTTGGCTCCGCACGAACCCTTCTGCTAAGGGGGAAACTTCTGAAAACTAGATACTATACTTGAAACTTTCAGCGGTCTGGCACGGTCGCCAGGCAGTCTGCTGTCTCGGTTCTGACGGTATACGTGTGCTCCGGGTCCTCTGACGCGGTGCATAAATCAACTTTAGTGCTGGCCAAGTATCTCGCTGAAGGGCGAAGCTCTCCGGAGCAGGTGCCCCCGCCCCCGAGGAGCATAATTAGCCCATGGCTACTGTTAGTCTAGTCGTGCACTTGGGCCCTTCGCCCCGTTGCCGCCCCTCGAGGCGCCCATTTATTTTCTTGACACATACTAAATATGCTGAGGTTGTTTACATGATCGATCAGGGATCGGGATCGGGATCGGGATCGGTCTTATGCTGCTTGCTGGATGCTCCGGACCGAATTGGGATCGGGATTGGGATGGGATCGGGATCGAGATCGGGATGCACCTAATTGCTAAGCAAACAGACTGCAGCGCGCAAATATTGTTTTAAGGCACATCAACATATTTCACCTGCCTAATGCCAGATCCAACTGTCGATCGATTGAGCGGGTATATTTTTAGGGAGTTGTTTCTGTGTTCGTTCCCCAGTTTCCTTTATAATGAAGTGCGCCCCGATATGTTTATAATTTACGATACAGTACAGGGAGGCGATTGGCCTTTTAGTTTCCACATTTTCGATTGCTGATGAAACGGCTACGTGAGCTCTGGAAAGAGGTCGGTGGTCACTTAAACGTAATTACAAAAAGTTAAGAAACAGTGCAAGAGAAATAGCAGCTATTACATTGTCAGAATATATGTCTGCCAATAAATTGTAAAATCTAATTCCTAACTTTTAGGCTAAGAAATAATGGGAAAAATTATTAGACAGTCTGAACTAATTTCCAATCAAATCTCTAACCATTCCAATGGCAATCTAAGCTATTTCTCACACGCACTGCCCACGACGACTTTTCGTGGTCATCTTGTGAGCACACACGGCATAATTTAGACAATTCCCTTCATTTATTGTGAAAAATGCACTCAATTTATATGACTTGATTATATTTGCCTTCCTTTTTTCCACTCGCCGTCGAATGGCTGGCTGAATGGCTATGTTTGCTTAAGTCGCCGCACAGATCCATGACATTGCCATGGTTAAAGACATGGCCAGGGACATGGCCTAAACAAGACTGCGACAACAACACCCAGAGGATTGGCTGACGATGATCGGGAGGAGGGGATGAACGGCCCGAGGCGCACCCCACGCCAATTTATTAAAGCCAACACCAGGGAAATGTTGCCCGACTGGCCGAATGGCACAGGTTCCCCCTTCGAGTGGTCATCCTGGTTTAGGGGCCTATTCGGTATGAAAAATTGCACGAAACTGCAAAGGCGCATATGCAAAATGCATAATTCATTTAACATTTTGTAAATCATTTGTTTGAATAGCACGATGACGATGATCCGCGGCTAGCTCCCATGGCCTGCCCGGCCTCCCGCTCCTGCGGATCCCTGCTCCCCACAGCAACCTGCCACGGACGAGCTCCGTTTGGCCAGCAGTTAAGCTATTCGTCTGCCCTGACAAATCGAGAGTTGAGCCGGGCGAGTGGACCTGGATCGGGCCGGGCATTCGGACAGCCCTGGCCCCAGTCCCGATCCTGCAGCAGCCACACAATGGCCATGACGATGCGCAAATATAATTTCACAACTGTCTGCACATGCTCCAAACGAAACGAGACACACCGCAAAGGTGAAAATGCACCTGTAAAAATTTCAGACAAGTTAATTAAAATATTTTATAAATTATATAATTTAATAATTTAACATGATGTTGATCTTGTCAGTTGACTATACTTATGTATTCTTGTTTGATTATAAAGGTATTTACATATTGTTTTACTTAATTATTCTTAAGCCTTAACAGCAGTATATTTTCAAGACTTTATTTTACATCTGAAAATTCCCAGCTAAAGTCTTCGAGGGTGAGCAAGATATATTAAATAGTAAATAAAACTTAAAAAAAAAGCTAAACAAAAGCTAAACAAAACAATAATAACTACACATTTAGCTCTCAAAATAATTAAAAATTAATTTTTAAAAGGCTTTTTGCGACCAAAAACCATTGTTTTATATCATTATTGAAGTTTATTAATAAATGTTAATAAACAAAGATATCCCGATGTCCATCTTTAAAAATGATTAACGGAATAAATGAAAGTATTATTTCATTAGCCTTAAACATTCGTCTCTGCGGTAACCTAAAGTTTCTCGCAGTGTATCAGCGAGACGAAAGCAACAGTGTTCGAGGCATGGAAAGAGCTCGACCATAAGTCACAACGCCGCAACGACTTTTCAGCTTTGGGATAAGCCTTTTTATTATTATTTGTATTTGCCTCATCTTTTGCCTTTTGATTCCTGTGAAATTTGCATGCGCTGGGATACCGATACCAATTCCAGCCCGATCCCGATCCCGATCCCGACCCAATCCGAATCCCAGCTCCCATCCCGATCCTCCAACGAGCTAATTTCGTTTTGTGTGCGAATATTGAAAAATTACAAAACCTTTGATGCGAGTGGGGCCGGGGGATGTGGATTGGCATGAGGGTGTTATGGGGTCCAGCTGGACCCCGGCATTGTGATTTCTTGGGAACCCAGTTTCTGGCCGGTACTGCCTGTAATTTTAATGATCCTCCACTGACATCGTAACTCAATAAGCCCCGCGAGTCGTCAGTCCCAAGTCCGATCGCGATCGCTGCAGACAGACAGTCTGGGATCAGGCTGGCTTTCCCAGCCGAGCAATTTATCATCTTTGGTTGCACTTCGAAAAGTAATTAAGGTTTCTCCCAACTCGCGTGTGGTCGGCGGCTGGGGGATGCGGCTTGGGGTGTGTTCCCAGCGAAATCTATTGTAACTCGATGGTGGCGTTAAATTTTTGATTAAAAAACTATTAGCCAAGTGTTAAAATTATCGTTAATGTTTGGTGTTTTGGTGCCAGTGCGTCTGCCCCAGGTCCAAGCTGTTCCAACACTATTATTTTTGGTATTGTATTTTTTGGTTTACAAATGAAACGCCAAGTTGCGTGGTTTTTTGTGCTAGATTATTAAAGTCTTTTGTGTTCTTGGGGCGCGGCGATCAAAGTGATGAAGTTAATGGAATTTCGAAATGAATTAATGGCTTACAAGAGCGAATTCTTCAAAGGGTAAAAGTACCTAAAAGCCATTAAAAGTATTGAAATGTATTGTTAAATATTAAAAAGAGAAACTTAAAGGTAGTGCTATTTATACAGCCTTTTATTTATCATACGAAAAAATATATAATTTTTTTGATATTGAGTAATCCTTAAAAACTGCTTACAGATTCACAGCAGTAAAGCAATCATAACTATTTTAATTGCTCCTTGTGCACTCAGCTCCCCCCTACCCATTATAGCCACCGCGGCAGTTAGCTGGACAACTATAAAAATAATTCAATTAAAAAATGGCAGCCGCAAAAATTAGTTAACCGCAAAAGCCGCCAAACAATGCCAATAAAAAAGCGAGCTTAAACAAAAACAAACAAGAAGTGTACATAAATCAGTATGGAAACCATAACTAGTATAAATTAATTTGTGTAATTTAAATGTCAGGCCATAAAAACCCAAAATTAGACTTTTCGACTGGCGAATTGTGAGCGGCATGTGTACGCTCGTTGCCGTTGGTTCAATTTAAACGTCCGGGGTTCCTGTCACTCGCTGGGTCTTTGCCTGCCCGTTTTCCACGCCCCGCCCCTTTCCGCCCGCTCCCACCTTCGCCATGAGTCGCATGAGCGCAGTCGACGGCAGTTTCCGTCGTCAATTTATAAACGCGTTCAGCTTAAATTGCAACAAATAGTCGCTTATTGAAACTTAAATTGTGCCGACGCAGAAAGTGAACGAGCCGGCGAGCAGTCGCCCGGCTGTAGCCAGAACGAGACGGGGCGACCGAGCAATGGTTTTTGGTTTTGTGTCAACAAGTTTCTCTCTCTCGCTTTTGGCCATTTTTGTGTTTTTTTTTGTCTAAACATTTTTTGTTGTTTTTGCCTTGTGTCAGTTGTTGACGTTGTTCGGTTGCTGTGTGGTCGTGGCTTGATTTGCTTAAAGGTTTCTGGTTCTGGGCTCCGGTCATGGGAACGAGGTTTGCCGATGTTTCGATGTGTTTCCCAGATAAGGTATAAAGGGGAGGGGACTGCAAATCACAGTGATTGGGATTAAGAGAGTCAAAAATAATGTAGTAAAATAAATTAAATTAATTTGCAACCAAAATATATTTAAGTTTTCTCTAAAAATAATAAAATAGTTTCCTTCAAAAACGGGTCCAAAAAGAGAAGAGGCAACGCTGCTGCCTTTTGTTTGTTTTTTTTAATTCAACTATTTTATACATTGTATAAAACTATATGTATTATTTCTAAATATGACCAAACTAAAATGTTTCTTAAAGAGAATAAATAAAAGTTTTAAAAAATTGAGAGTAGTAGTAGTATTTACATTAAATTACAAATTATTAAAAAAAAATCATTATCTAGCAGTCCAAAAGCTGTCATTTTTTAATGTTTATTTCTTACTTGTTCTCGGATTTCTGCTTAGATTATCCGCTTTCAAAAAATCCATTAATGGAATGGATAGAAATTGATAAAGATATAATATATTGTAGCATATTTTGAAGTATATTTATTCTTCCCTTGGTGCTCATCACAAACATTACCTTGAGTTCTTATACTTTTATCTAGGAGAGTAAATGCCAAACTAAGCTTAACAAAGCCGCTTTCGATTAGAGATCATTAGCTGGCTAAATCTTTAAGTGACTGTTTAAGAAATCAAGAAAGAACCTTTCAGCATTTCCATACTAAGTCCATCTCTTCCATGAATTACTTTATAAATTGTTGCCAGATGAAATTTTAACACTAGAAATGTAATCAACTTTTTATCCATCTTGGGATGTACGTTCTGGCTGTGGCAATTAACCCTGCCTGCCACTAATTCAGCCACTTCTCCCAATCAAAAGCTGATATGGGGCCCGCTTTTTCTGGCCATTCAACCAGCCGAAATCAAAGCAAGGCAAACTCGTTTTATGGCCGACGCCAGGTACAACATTTAATTGCACGCCACAACAGTTTTCTGGCTGATTTCTTCCTTTAATTTCAATTCCACACACAGGTAAATCCAGAGGTGTTTGCCGCGTCGAGACGGGGGGAGTGGGGCTAGAAAGCCGCAACAGGCAGAGCAAATTTTGTCGACAGCCGGCCGCCGCAATATAATTTCTTTCGATTAATCCAATCGATTTCTATTCAATAAATCAAAATATGAATTCGTTGCGGCTGCGACCCCTCGCTCCGCCTAGACACCGGCCATGGGTGTATGTGTGTGTGAGTGTGCCTCCGTGTTCGTTTGAGGCACGTAACAAATTGTTGGGTTAATTAAAAAAACATAAATCGTTTGATTCTTTTTCCACACTCTCTGCTGTGTCTCGGCTGCTAAATAACCGTGGCAGGTCTTCGACGGCCCTTTCATCAGCTGAAATCAGCCGAAATTCCACGACAAAGAAATTCGTGAAATAAATTACACACTTTTCGCTAGAAAATAATTTCACCTCGGACACTTTTTCCCACTGCTCTCTGGGCTCATAATTTATTTGGCCAGCCCTCTGTTGTGATAATGTTAATGAACATCGCTTAGGCGCGTAAATTGTTGGCCATTAAGGCGTTTTGATGACTTTTAGCCCCTGGAAACTTGATATTCGCAGCGCACACATAAAATTTTGTTTTTGCCAGCATCCGCTGAACCAATCAAAACAAATTAACGAAAATTTTCGATAAATATTCATGACGGAATTCCGTCAAATAAAACGGTTGGCCAAATCCAAGCTGACACGGCTGCAGGGTCCGTACAAATTCGATTAATTACCAGATCAGAAATTGGCAAATTCCATTTGCATTTCAATTTAATCGGAACGAGCGGAATGGACTTAGTTAGGAGCGTGTGGGAACCATATCGATTGTGATGGAAATAACCACCAAGGTTTCAAATGCAATCGAAATCGGAGACAATTTGAAATGAAAATACTAGTAAGATTTAATTTATTTTGCCTTGAATATATAAAATAAAAAGAGAACGAAAATAATGCAATTACCAAAGGAAAATTTTAAGTAAGGTAATTATTTTGAGTTGCTATTGAAACTGTATATAATTTTAATAGAAAAGTCAAAATTTCAAAGCACATCTTAAATGGTTGATAATTTATACAACGAATTCGCACACGTCTCACGTTATTGTCTGTTCCCGAATGTTTAATAATAATACTATTATTATTATCATAATTAAAATAGAAAATTATCATCCCTTTTTGGCCATTTCCCTCTCAAAATAAAAAAAAATACTTGTTTATAGCTTTTTTTCAGTTTATTTTCATTGTTGGTTTTTGTGTTGCGTTTTGTGGTTGTTGTTTTTTGTGATAACTTTAAATTTACTCTGCATACTTAAGCTTGAAGAAATCTAAGGCCGAAAATGTATGTACGTATATGCGATGTAGCTTCCAATCCCTTCGATGTTCAACTCTTTTTACAGTGTATTAGTTAGCAAGTTTTGTACTAGAAAGCTTCTGGGATGGGAGCGGGGATGATGGGGGGTGAAAGCAGCTCCGACAAAAAATTAGCTAAACCTTACGAGTTAAATAGTCAATATGCTTAAGTAATTTCTTGTTTAATTTAACGTTACGAGTACGATTTATACATGTATGCGATAATTAACTCATATTTTATACATTTACAGTAGGTTTACTTCGATCTGAGTTATTTTTAGTTCGTTTTTGTTTTGCAACTAGAAAACTACGTTTAAGTTTACATAACATTTAAATAGCAAAAAATTAGGCAATTTCTTGTTCATATATGAATATTGTTTTTGTGTGTGTGTTTTTTTGTGTATTTTTTGTATATTAATATTTAAAATACATAATAGTAATGTTCAAAGACGATTCAAAATGTGAGTTATCGATTTTGTTTTCTTTCAACAGCAATTTTTCAATTATCAGGTAAAAAGTTTAAAGTATTTTCCTCAACTTTCAGAAATATTTGGTTTTCACATTGCGCCACAAGGGCCAAGTTCTGCAGCCGCTGGCAGCAGATCCAGTCCAGCGACGAGGACGACTCCTCCTGTGTCTGAACCACCGCCGAGGGCGTGGAGGTGCCCAGCGGCTGGGAGCTTGGCGGCAGTGGGGGTGGCGGCGGCGGCATTGGCGGCTCCTCGGGCCACCAGTTCTCCCACTCTCAATACGCTGTCGCCGCCCCGGGATGCATCAGATGGTGGTGGTGATGGTGGTGTCCGAAGTGGTTCAGCGGGTTCATCGCGTCCGCCGTACCGCTCGGCGCCGCCGTGTGGTACCAGTCGCTGGGCGGGTGGTGCTGCGCCGCCGGGTGGTACAACAGGTGGTGGTTGTGGTGCAGCATCGAGGCAGAGGCGGCCGCTGCCCCCGGAGAAGCAGCCGCAGCCGCTGCCGCCGCCTGGTGATGATGATGGTGGTGGTGGTGGTGCGACGGCGGTGGACCCAACGGGGGCGGCAGGTACGCGGAGGCGGAGGCGGCCATCAGCTGCAGGGCGGGCGAGGACTTGGAGTCGCTGGGATGGGCGGACAATTGCTGTTGTTGCTGCTGTTGCTGCTGTTGCTGCTGCTGCTGATGTTGCTGCTGTTGTTGCTGCTGCTGCTGCTGCAACAAGTGCGAGGCACTGCTGCTGGCCGTGCTGCTGCTGCCGCTGCTGGAGGCCCCCAGGTGGACGCTGTGCATCGGATTCGGCTCCGACTTGATCGAGTGCGGTGAGGACTTGATGCCGCTGCCGCCGCTCAGGCTGCTCACGCCGCTGCTGCTGCCGGCACTGCCGTCCAGGCGGGTGGAGGGTGGCGTCTGCGCGCCGCCGGTAATGATGCTCGAGCTGGAGCTCTCTTCGCCCTCGCTGTCATAGCCATGGGATGGACTCTTTTCGTCAATGTTGCCATGCACCTGGTGGAGAGGAAAACAATTAAATATTATTAGTTTGCATCAAGCAGTTAAGAGTTCTTTTTAACTGAATGGTAATTTGCGTCTTATATTAGACATCAATATGTTTTAGTTTAATAATACTTATATAATGCAATTAAACTTACCTTCATGTGCTTGCGTAGAGAGGAGGGATGCGTGTAGGACTTATCACAGCCGTTGATGCGACAGTTGTAGGGCTTGTCCGAGGTGTGGACGTGGGAGTGCTTCTTCCGGTCCGAAGAATTGGCGAATCGCCGATCGCAGCCCTCGTGCTCGCACTTGAACGGTTTCTCGCCTGAAAGTAGGCAAGGAGAGGAGATATTTTGTCAGTTTCGGGTCGACAAGGAATACACTCCGTTGAGTGTACGTAGCAATAAATAGCATTATTTATGTGACACGCATTAAATAAATAATAGCAGCAGCGAGGGCAACAAAAAAAGATACGATGACCATTTATGGGCTCACAATTTTTATGAACTGCCCAGCGCGCACACACAATTTAATAAAGGTGGGAAAACCCGTGTGTCCAACATATTTATAGGGAAAAAACAATAACAAAACAACAAGATATACAACTGGAGAAAGAAATCATATAAATTATGCGGGATCAAGAGGCCCATTGTTCGAGGGACCTCGTACCCTGCGACCCGAACACGATTTTCACCTGTGCCGATGTCGATGGTCCTTTTTGTTATTTGTCCCCCCGACTGTCTGTCCATCCGTGTCTTAGGATGCACAAGAACAATAGCGGCAAGGGTAAAGGGAAAAGGTCACAGAGCCAACGTTTATTATTTGATTCGTGTGCGTAACACCTTTCCTATCAAAAGGTCGAACAAAACTGCCCCCTTTGGTCCGAAGTGATATTTTATAGCTTATTAGAAAATTATTTTTTGATGATGGCGAGGGAGTCGGAAAATCTGGACCCCGATGCAAAGAGATAAAATCAGGATCAGGATTAGCCATAAATAATACAAGTCCAAGGGTTAACCTGTAATTTGGCAAATATTTCAGGGAAATTTACGACTGAGAATCGTGGGTAAGAAATGGAAATAATTCGGAGCAGGCCATAACTGAATTATTTGTTATATTTCCCCCATCAATTTCAATCACTTGCCATATTAACCGCCTCTTAAGAATGCCATAAACAAACTCAATAAAATGTGTATAGAAGTATCTCAGGCTAAGTCCATTTAGCATATGGCATTTATGTCGCAGATAAGCGGCCATTACATCCACCACGGGCTTTATGACAATTGCAACTAAGCGGCTCAGAGCCCCAGCCTCCGAGCGAGAGAAACCCACACGGGTACCATGTTGACGATGACAATAATCGAACATTTTCACAACTCGAGCTTAAAGCGGACAATCGCACCGGGGATGGGGGTGTGCTGTGTGCTGTGTGCTGGGTGCTGTGCCGTGTTGTGGGTTAAAGAAAAGCTGCACAGCTGGGTTGCAGGTGGGGTTCGGGTAGGGCCCCAAGTGCCCGCCTTTTAAAAAGACATCCAGCGGCGACTTCGCGGCCAGCTCAACAAGTTTCGGCTCATTCCTTTTTGCCTTCGTATTCCGCTTTTTGTAATTTAATACTAATTTATGTGCTTTATTATCCACATTTGAATAAAGTTTTTATATTGTGATGCGTAATAAGTCAGAGACGCGAGATAAAGAAACAGAAATCGGACATATGCTGTTTGATTTGAATGGCGTGTCGCATTGTGATTGTTGTTGTATTTTCTATTAATTTGTCAAAATTTAAAACTCATAAATAAGCATTACAAAGGTCCCATCGCTGTGCGACGGGAACTCAATTATTTTGACAGGTCCCGAGGGGCTCAGAGCCAAAACAAGCGAATCGAATGCAGTTCGATGCGCTTCAAATTCCCAAACTTGATTTCTTTTCTCATTTCATTTTATTTTCGAGGACAATGTCAAGTGTCGGCTTTGCTTTTGTGGGCTTTTTTTGGTCTGACTTCAATTAGAGTGTGGCGCCAAAAGAATTGAGAGGGAATTGGAAATTTTATTCTATTTTGAATACTTTAAAAACCTTCTGGTAATAGTGGCTAAAACTTTCCGCTTTAAAGTTAAAACTCCACGACTATCAGTCGGTTATCTTTAAACACTAATTAGTCATAAGTAGGTCAGGCAGCTGACTTTGTTCCGCCCACCCGCTGGGCTCCTGGCTCGGAGCCTTATCAGTCTTATCACCTCCTTCTGCTTCTTTTCGGGGAACCCAGCAGCACACCGATCCCTAGCCGTGGCCATATCCCGATACGCATATATCCACACACATATCCATCTCCTGTAGCGCTGCGGTCTAAGCCCAGCGGGGGAAATGCCAGAATGCCAGAATGCGAGCGATGCGAGGCGGCACGCGCTGCGGCCGAGGACATTAAAGGGTTCGTGTCCCAGCTAAGTGCAGCAAAGGATACGCATAATTTTCACATTCCACACCGTTCTGGCGGCGGGCATTAAAATTGGAATTTAAATATGTTTTATTGCTTTAAGTTTCAACTGGGTCCAGGAGTCCAGGAGTCCGGGCTCCGTTTTGGGTCCAGGGGAAAAGGCGACCGAAATATCGTCGCCCATTTATAAAATGTCAATTTCAGTCGACGTTTCTCGACTTCCCCTTCCGACGCAACAGCATGAAAGACATCCTTGGCACACCCTTTTTTCGGGGGCTGGCAAGGCGCCATAAGTACAGTAGGCTCTCTTCCTCCGCCTCCGCCTCTCGCACTTCCCTTGCTTTTGCCTTTGCCCTGGCAAATCCCATTTAGGCTGTGCGGAATCGACAAACTTATTTAAATATTTCAATAAAGTAAATCCAATGGCAAAGTCTCCGGGTATATAATACAGGCGTAGCTGTGAAATAGGCCGGCTGCCTTGTGATTTGCATATTTAGCGGGAGCTTCTATTCCGCCTTACTTTTTGCCGGAAAGCCCCGAAATGGTTAATTTCCTAAAAAAAAAATAAAGAAAAAAGAAAAGTCGCTCCTCGCGGCTCGCGGTCGGAACGATTGGAATCGGCACGGACTGCCTGTCATGGCGTTTTGTGTACAGCTGCAAAGTTGTTTGTTTTTTTGGGGTGGTTCTTATATTTTTGGGGTTGCTTTGTAATCTCCCCTCGGTGAGTGTGTGTCTGTATGTGTGTGCTTGTGTCTGTGTGTGCGTGGGTTCAGCCAAGAAAGTTGTACATGGCCATATATACATACGAACGTACGTATTTATATATAAAATATATGTATGGCTTTGTTTGTTGGTATATGTGGCACATGTTTTGGCTTTTATGTAACTGCTGCAAAGCTTGCTGTCATTTGCAGACGAGTGCCGAGCCGACGGCCTTTCCTCCCCCTCATTTTCCACCACCCACCGCCCCCACCCCGCCGCTCTTCCGTCTGAAATTGTTTTTCTTGTGGCTATTATGGGGCGTTGTTTCTTTTCCGTCCGGAGACTGGGGGCCTGAAAGACTTTCTGATGTTTCTGGGCGTAGTCGGGCAGAAACAAAAAAAAAACTGAATTGAGTTTTACTAAACGTCTCGCAAGTGTTTTCTTTAGGACTGGCAAATATGCTTGCGTATTATTAAAATATGTTTTTTTTTTGCTTGATAAAGACAGCAATATGCTCTTCGTTTTGGGGTCAGGGGTTGGCATATGTGGGGACTACAGAGGGAAAGAGCTGGGAAGTACGGTAAAAAAATACACACACACGAAGATTATCCCTAAAAAATAATACAAAACGTATGCTCTTGAACTAGTTTTATAAAGACAAGGACAAAATAAGAAAATTAATACTCGAAACATGATAATTTCAAAAATATATGCACTTAATTTACCAAAACTACTGTTTTCCTTTTACAAATGAGAACTATTCGGAGTTTTAATATAGTATAAAATGTTGTACAATTTTAATAGCTAGCAAAAGCTTCTTAAAAGCCCCTCGCAAATCTTTTTACTTTACTTTACATCTTGTAAACGTTTGCCTTTTAAGCTTAGCAATTTATCAACTACAAAGAAACACTTTATTTTTATTTTTATTTATTGAACCTCCATGGTTATACTCACCAAAGTCCAGAAATACCCGGACCTGTCATGAGGAAGCAACAGGAGAGCTGCCCGCGCCCCTCACTCCTTATCCTATATATAGTATCCTGTCTCTGGACGTGATCGCTGCTAACCGAGCGATGCAAATTAAGCATCATTGACAGTCGCTGATTAATTGAAGTGAATCAGGTTTTTAATTTTCAGCAACAAACAGCAGATGGAGATAAAAAACACAACACAGATAAAGCATTTTTGTGCTGCCGTCAGAGTGACAGTTGCTTATTAAAAGCATTTCGAAATGGAATTAATTAAAAAATATAATAAAAAAGACGCCACAAAAAGTGCCACCAGGAATAAAAAAAAAAGAGTGCTTAACAGTGAGCTAACAGAGCGCTGTTAGCACGCCTGGCTGCCTTAATTGCTGCTAAATAATTGCCCTGGTAAATATTTATTGCCTGCTTAAGGACTCGCCCTCGAGGCGAAACAAAGGACGGAAGGAAGGGTCCCGGATCGCTCCCTCCCGCTCTCTTTTTTACGTGAGCTCGAGAGGGAAGGAAGCGGGATGATGGCAAGGGATGAGCAGCATCATCGCTCATGTGTCAACAGCATGCAATGCGATATGATTATTATTATCTAACAATACAATAACAAAACTGCTACTTTTTGCCTGCCCTTCTGCCCGTCCCTATCTGTGTCTGTCTCGCTCGCTGCTGTTGCCATCCCACTTGCTCTGCCAATAAGTCCGGGTTGTTGACACTCTCCGGATTTGAGAATCCTCAGCTCATTGTGTATCTGTATCTGTTTGTTTGTTTGTCTGCTATACATTTTTTCCGCTGCTGTCGCTTCTTTTTCCCTCTCTTCTGCTCTTCTGGTGCCTTTGTTCCTACGGTTAAAGCCGGAAAAAGCCAAACCCCGATTTCCTGGCGGTTTACATTTCAATGGGCAATTTTCCCTCGCTCCCCCTTTTCTTCTCTATTGCGAATAGCTCACTTTTTGCTAGGGATATTTAAGGGGGCAGTGACTGTTGATGATGGGAATATTGTTAGGATACCAAGGACGAGAGCAGGGAGGGAGCGATGTCCTAACCAAGCAGGTGCTGTTTGAGTGTAGCTCGTGGACTCTGGTATCTTGCTTTTCTTTAGCTACAATGTCTCACATAAATTTCAAAATATACAATCAAAACACGGGATATATAGTATATATATAGTATATGTATTGAACATCATTTAAACTTCCCTCTGTCCCTCCCAAGATTCACTTTCAAATATCCTGGCCAGATTTTCCCACACACGCCGCTTACTTTGTATATTTATAACAGTTGCCTGCAACTGATGACCAAATTAATGGCCAACAATTCCGCTCCATTCCATAATAATAATAAAATCATAATTTAAGTGCAATGAATGCCGCTTGTCAACGGCCAAATGCAAAGTCCTCCGGCTCATCATCCGGGGCGATGAGATTATTATCATCATCATCATTATCATCATGGGGAGGATGTTGCACCCCTCGGCAAGGGAAGTTGCCTTACCTATGGGTCGGTCCCTGCCACACAGTCGGTCGGTCCATTGTTTGTTTGTTTGACAAAAACCATCGTTGAGTGAATTCGTTGATGATTTATGATTTCTGCATCCCTTGCCGATGATTACGATGACCCCATCCCCGGTCCTTGGCGAAGCAGCAAGGCAGCGACGGTCCTCACATAATTTTCGCTATTTGTTTGCAGCTCTGCCGCTTGCTGTCAAGTGATACGTTAATAATTGACACCGGGGTCAGTAGCCAGACAGACTCAGCCGCTAGATTTTCCTGCGGTTGTGGTCCCAGCCACACAGATACTATTGGGAAAATGTTTCAAAACAAAACACTCGGAATTTTACACTTCGTTGAGGGCATGCGCCTAATGAGGAAATGAGGGAAATTACATTGAGAAACCAAAGGCAGAGAAAGCAGGGCTCAGGCTAAGCATGGGATATAAGGCAACTCAATAATGCCTGTAATTCCCAACCAACCAATTTTAATTTTTAAGTTACTGAGCTTGAAGTTACTTCAAAAAACCGTATACACAAAGCCAACAAATTTTCCAATGAATTAACTTCTGGGAAAACTTTTTCGCAGCACCTTCATAAAGTTTAATGTTTAATGCTCGACTCGAATGTCGTTTTTTGTGAACAAATTTTTGTTATTACACAAGGTTGCCAGATGCAGATGCCAGGAGCAAACACATCCACCTCGGCTTACGTCTCTTTCTTAGTCAGCCCAGTCTGGAAAAGTTTTTCTGGCTGCTCCAGCTGAATATGCAATTTGAATGCATTAAATGCAAGCCGCACTCTCATGTAGGTAAGGAGTACATACTCGTATCCGAGCATTTGCATATATACATCTGAGTCTGAGTGTGTGCTGTGCGCACACACACCTCGAATATGTTAGAGGCGTTAGTTGCATGGCAAACTTGTCGAAAATTTGTTCGGTCCAAGGCAAAAAAAGCATAACCCAGAGAAGGAGAAACCAAAGTCAGAGACAGAGTCAGCGCCAGACGAACTGGCCCATGTTTGGTCTTGTACTCGTGTTCAGCAAGGCTGTTGCTGTCATTGTTTTACTAATAGCTCTGCAGTTGTCTATCTATGGCTTGAATTTATATACAAAACAGTCTGTTCGGTGTGCCCGGGTGGGGTGTGTGTGGGTTCTGCGGTGGGTTCTGCCAGCGAAACGTTGTTGGGGAAAACATAATTCGGGAAACGTTGGCGGCATATGCAAAATGTCGGTTATTAAAGGGGGGAATGAGTCATGGCTGCGTGCAAATTCCTACTTTAAACTTAATATATTAGCAATTATTACATGCAATTATTCACCTTAATGGTAAGTAAGCTATTGTCGCAAGTTGTAGCAAACGATCGTAAAATTCAAACGTTTTCTTTGTAGTGAGGCCTCTTTTATTAAGGTAAAGTTTGGAATGAACGGAATGGAACAGAAACAGACCTTCCATAAAATGAATACATCTTGATTAGTGCCTTGCGATACTACACTTTCCATAAAATACGCTTAAGTCGTAAGCCCATTTTAATGCCTAATACGTCACGTCGTTTTGGGCCAAGCTAATTGATTAGTTGTGTGTGTCTACTAAGGCCGAGAGAGTGAGAGGCTCCCCAGATACCACGGCTCAAACTGCACTCGAAAGACAAACGGAGCGTAGACAATAAGCAGAAGTAACACTAAGCCCATTGTCTAAGCCCAAACTGCATACAAACAAGGCCAGGGAGATGGGTACCCAGACCTTGTATGGTAACCGAAGTCGGCTCCCGTTGACAAAGAAGTATCGGGCCAGGATTAGCCCGAGGAGCAGCAGCAGCTGATGCCTCAACCGCCTCATGAATGAACTGCTTACGCGAGGGAAATGTGGAAATGCTTGCAAAAAAAAAAAAGAAAGAAGAAAGCAGAGGAAAATGCTCTTACCGAAGCAAAAGTGGAGGGCAAAATCCAAAACACAACAAAGGGGCGGCTCGGTCGACACTCTCAAAGAGGAGAGGTGTCGCTTTGTCTGGGCTCGGTCACAGATCGGTGTCTATATCTGTTTGGTATCTCCTCGGCCTGATTTTTTGCTCTTTAGCGCTCTTTAAGATCTTAATCTTCTCAGCCCACTCACCCTTCCCCATCTACCGCACCTCGTCTCTCTTATCTCTGCCCTTCTGTTTGTTTATTTTTTCGAGTTCCGTCACGTGGAAAATCTCTTCGGCTGTTTGTCAGAAATTAAAATGTCATCAAGATTGTCATCGTTCGGTTATTTGATGTGACATCTCCGGCAACCGAAGGAGGCTGGATCTCTGGATCGATTTCGGTTGGCTTGCTTATCTCAAATGGCTTGTTCAAGTTTAAATGTTGTCAATTCTAACAAGCTTCGCTTCGGCGATAAAAACCCATCAATGACATCAGGCGACAAATATTTTGGGAAGACTCGTCGGAATGAGGCACAGGAATTTTCGTAGGGAATTGGATGTTTAAGGAGCATCAATAAGACGGGGGAAAGAAAGGATACCAGTATATCGAAGGTATTAGGTTTATGTTTCATCTTAAAATACAATTAAGGAAGCCACTCGCCTCACACTTTCGCTTTGGTCCTCTTTGCACCTCAACACCTTTCCGTATCTTATCGATACTGCCTAATGAACACATCAAAACATCAACTAAAATTGCATTTATGTTGGCAACACTCGAGTAACGAAACACACCCATATTTAGGGGCCGACAAATTGATCTGAATACCGAAAATGGAGGCGAAGGTATCACATCGCAGTGGCTTACACTCGGCTGAGTCCTGCGAAGAAATTCGATCATGCTGAGAATTTGAAGACGCAGAACCCAAAATCAAACCGCGTGTGTGTATATGGTGTGGCAAATATATTCGAGACACTTTTCACAGTAGCCGTCGGCTGTGCGTCATAGAGTCTACGGAGCTGTACTCTATTTATTGGAATTGTTTCCGCGTTGGCGGCTGTAATTTTAGCCAAAAACTGACAGCGGCTTGTCACACAAAATTAGTGCAAGTTGTGCCTCTAATTGCAATTGACAATGTTTTTACAATAAATTGCGTACCAGTTGGGGCAGCGACTCCGACTGAGGCAATTTGGGTTAAACAATCACATTGTGTAGCAAAGACAACTTTGGAGGCGTTCGTGTGTTACAAATTCGGCTGAACGCAAGCGACAAGCGATCCGAAAAGCCCCAAGAAAAATACGACAAATATTCATACATCCAAACCTAAGCTGATTTGACAAGCACGCTTATGGATCGGATATTTTTGTATATTTTATACGCAAGAATTATGATTATTGGTATTCTGTTTTTAAGCATCTGAGCTGAATGTGCTCTAGAAAGGCAAACAATTGATTAATTGCTATTTGTTTACTTATTGATACAAGGTTGATACATTTCCAAAGCGGTTTCTCTCTGTGAAGAGCTGCCAGTGCGTTCCATTATTGTGTTTAATTTGTTTTAATCAAAATCCTTCTCCAGAATCAACTAGTAATCCTATGATTTATCTCAGAAAAAGTTTCCAAATATAACTGGCAAAAACTTCATATTCCAGCATTCCAATCATTCTCAACTCATATACCCCGAATTGGGCAAGAGCATTCCCCGATTTATACAAAGAATATCTGGTTTGGTTCTGCTGCCCAGCTGCCTCTCGGTCTCCCTTCTTTTCGGCTGTTTAACATTTTTGCCCATATGAATAATGATTTCATTTTTCCCATCAGCTAATTTATACAAGTGGGGCAATGCGCGCGGGGCCCTTGGCGCGATTTAGAGGATTAGTCAGGCCTTACTTTTCCATAATTCTCGAAAAGCAGAAACCCAAGTCTCGTCGGGTCTTGGTGCCCGGCTTCAGTCCGAGCTCCCAGCTCGCAGCTCGCAGCTCGCAGCTCCATCTTCTACCTGTGCCCCAGCTCGAGGTTGTGGCCGTGTGTGCAGATATAAAAAATATGCAAGATGACAGTTTAATTTTATGGTTTGTCTGCTGCTGATCAGTTCTTTATGCGTTGAAATTTTATTCTTATTTCGGTTCGCTTTCCCACTCCACTCGCTTCGAGTTGGCTTCGTCTCTATCTGGGATCGGGGATCCGCAGATCCTCTGGAATGCGAATGGAGTCTGGTACGTGGCTACTTTTGGCTCCTTTCGGGTGAGGAATTTAATTAATTCGAGAGCGACTTCTAATGACAAAGTGGGCGTGACCAAGGCTTAGGAACTGGAACTGGAACTGAAACTGAAACTGGGACGCAAGACTTGCCAAAATAATATATAAAAGAGCCGAAATGAAGAGGAGAAATTTATCAAAAATAAGCCTCATTTATTAACTAGCCGGGTAAGCAGCTTATGTCCGTCCGTCCGGGGGTTAGCACTGCCATTGGAATATTATGCAACAGCCCAACAAAATGGCTACTTAGCTAATAGATTCGAATGAAGGCCAAAACAATGACAATGCCAAAGGGTTGGGATGGGAGAAACAAACCCCTGTCGCGCTTACAACGGCCGCTTTTTTTCCTTCACCCGGTTTTTTGGTAAATGAAATTATAATTCCCGTTCGTTCGCTCACATGCAGACCGGCAGGGGTTAAAGGTAGCTACATTCAACTATATACGCATATAAAACTGTTTTGACATTTGGGAGAATGCATGGAAAATAGAGAGAATGCAAAGCAACCCCCTCTCTGCTCACGAGCGTAACGGGTGGATCGAAAGGCATTGTTAGTAACTTGTTAGAGGAGCGCTGCGAACGGGGGTTCAAAATCGGGGGTTGTCACTAATTAGAATGGGTGCATGCGCTGGATTATAATGCGTGAATAAGTGCGTCGTTCATGGGTGGGCCAAGGACATGGACTTTATTTACTATTATTATTTATTTTCATAAACTATGTGAAAAAAAGTAAAAACTTAAAACTATAGTGATAAAACAATATGGAATGTAATTAAATTTTATTTAAGGGAAAAACTATGTTATTTGGTTTTCTTGTTCCAGTTCCACTGTTTCAAATGGTTAACTATTAATAATGTTAAATTAATCAAATTATATCTAAATAAATTTGCAAATATTTTAAGACTTAAGACTTATTTCTAGACAACATTTGCAAAGATTCTTTAAAATTACATCCATTATAGATAAAGATTTTTTCCCATAAATATCCCAAGCTGAAAGGCAAACTTTAACTCTAGTTTCCATATCTGCGTCCAGTCAATAAATTTCCCAACTTAGTTTACATTCAGCTGTCAAATGTTGGACACCAAGAAATTTATATACTTTTTACTTCTGGCACATAAATCGCCAAAAAAAGAGAGGAGCAAACTTTTCAGCTTGTCAAAGTTCTTAGCAGATTGCGATCGTGTGTCATGTTTGGTATTTGACACTTTAAATTGAGCGAAACGAATGCTAACATGAGGTTCTGGTGCTCTCACCCGGACTTCGGGATATTTCGACCTCGCTAATTAAATGACGAATTTCCCTGGATGGCTGTGCAGACCTCTAAATGCATTTGTCATTTGGACTGGCAGACCCGAGGAGAGAAGTCCTCCTAGAGAGCGTAACTAATTGATTTTCGGTTTCAGTTTGTTAGACAGCGGGAGGGAAGGAGGGAGGCAGAGGAAGGAAGAGGAGGTCCTGGCCGAAACCTCCGACCAGGTAGGAAAGTTAAGGCAATCAGCTCGAGCTCATCGCAGGTTTTTTCCACCGCCCCGTCCTCCCGCTGGCCATTCCTCTTACTCCGCTCTTGGCCATTGTTCTGGCAACAGTGAAATTCTGAGAAGCCAAAACACACAGTTTATGCGCAAAAATAAAAAGTGATTTTGTCTCCCGCTCCGGTGTATCTGTATCTGTATCCGTATCCGTATCTGGGCTTGTTTGGTGTGTGTGTTTTTGTGAAAACCGTTGAACCCGCAATAAAGTCATCAATCATTGACATTTGCCAGCGTTTCGGTTTTGTTGAATTTCGTATTTTGAAAAATTATTCAATTGGCGCCGAGCCCGCAAAAAAAAATCAGCCAAATACGTTGACAGTCTATTTTTAGTTGTTTAAGATTACAAAATGAAGATCTATCTTACATAAATATAACTAATGAAAATATAATGTTGAAAAATGTTAATAGAAATATATAAAATCCAAAAAAAGAATTCAAAAAGTGTATAAATTTTTAACAAACCCCTATTTCATGAATACTAAATTTCTTAAATTATTCAACAACCATAAATCTTCTAAACTAGACCTTTAAAATACTCGAAAAGTAAACACTCTTAACTTAAACTGCAAGAAATACTTTAATTTTCTGGTTGCCAAACAATCTTTTTAAACCCCGATTGGCCCCTGCTAAAGCTTTATAAAAGCGTAAATAATTGCATAATTCACTTCATCATCCAAGGAGCGTACAAGTCCATAAAAGACTCATTAAAAAAACACTTGCACTCAATTAAATCGAGTCGAGTCGGTGCCGGAAAGGGGGGCAGAGGGGCAGAGGAAGCTAATCAAACAAGGGTCGCAGCCACCAGGACAACGTTGAATGCTAAACTTTGCTCCGCAGCATAATTGCACAACAAGAACAACAACGACGAGACGCCTGGAAAATGGAAAAACGAGTGCCTGCACTTAGGCGTTGGGCGGACGATGGGGAGGAGGGGGCAGAACTGGGGACAGTAGCTTAATGAGCTTGAAAGGGGGTGAGGGGGGGGCAGGCTCTCGGCTGGATGCGAAAACTAACCACAAAGTTGTTGAATGCTCTTGCGGCAGTCGGATCCCGTGGCCCGTTGTAGGTGTTAATGAATAAAGTTGTTTTGTGGTCCAGTCGAGAGTCCGGAGGAGTAAAATGGAAAAGAATCGTGTAAAAAAGATGGCTGTGTGTGCGCGTGGAAACCGCACACCATGATGTACGCCATCTATCCAAGCACAGACACACACACACACAGCCCGACACAGGTGTCAACTGGGGCCCAAGCAACAAGAAACAACAACCACAAAGCAGACAAAAGTTGATTGTGTGTTGTGTTTTTTGTGCTGGAGTCCGGAGGAGAGGTGCTAAGGGGGGCAGAGATGGACAGCAGGCTGGACATGGAAAATCGCAGACGTGAAGGTGACAAGTGCAAAAGTTAACACAACCGGAATTCACAGAGGGGAACAGAGGGAACGAAACAAAACGGGAAATATGGCTTACTGTCAAATTTGAGAAGTACAAAATATAACTTTAGTAGAAATTTTGTGGTATTTTAATTATTTTAGCAATGATTTTTTACTAAATAAATTACGTGCTTAGAAATTATTATTTTTTTTAGATTAATATTATCTTATTAAAAGTTACAACTAAATTTGGGGTTAAATAGAGTATAATAAAAATATATAGAGTATAATAAAAAAATAATATATAAATAGAGTATAATAAAAACTAAAATAAAATAAAGTAAAATATCAATCAAATAAACTTCATAAGATCGTATGTGTGTATATGCTTTCTAAAGAGTCGTTGCAATATTTTTTTAAATAGAATTGTATTCTTGATTAAGGCATGCGATATTTTGAAATTTTTTATTAAGATTAAATGGTTAAAAGCATACATTAACATTTAAAAGAAATGCAAGTTTTTTAATTCTTGAAAATGTTTGTTTTTTGTTTATAAAGATTCATATATTTTTACTCCGTATTTGAATGGTTTGTATTTCAATTTCCAACACTACAATTAGATTTATATTATTTGTTAACTAACGAATACAATTTTCAAATTATCTACTTTTAATTCGCTCATGCCATTTAAAACATTTTATTATTCTTAAATAAATCAGAACGCAGAGCCAAAAGCTTATAATCAGCACTTCTGAACAAAATTAATCAGAAATAAATGGATTAACTTTCATACTTTTGTTTTGCCTGAGACTTAACAGTACAATTGCTGTCATGGGCATGATCTATGAGAACTTGGAGTTTATAAAGCCGAACCCGAGCTTAACGCAAATTAATGACTTTGATTCCAGTGGCTGTTGAACTTGTTCCGTTGGGGTTTATGGCCGAGCATGTAGGGCTCATTAGAAGCGCCGAAACAGAGTCATTAAAATCAATTAACCAGGAGGAAGCCGGGGAAAGGCCAACATAAAATGCAAAAACACAAAACAAAGTTGCCAGCAGCCGGCGCAGAATTGTGCATAATTGCTTTAAAATTGCGCCACTCGATTTAATAAACCCCACGGCAGGGAGAACAATAGGCGGAGGCATAATGGAAATTCCAGGCCTATGGGAGCGGGTCTCCAAGCATTATCCTGGTTTGGCAGCATCCTTCGTTTATTAAATGGCGCGCACAAAGAGAATCGGAGTAGGGAAAGCTAGACAGCGGCAACAGCAGCATCCACCGCAACAAGAGCAATCTCGACAACAAATGCCGTCCAACAACATTCTGGCACATCCAGAAAATGGCGTTTCATATTGCCGGGCATATTTTACACAGTTTGTTTTGCTTTAATTTTGGCTTTCCATATTTTTTTTTTGCTGCCCTCTTTGTTCACTTGCTTTTTGTGCGTGGGCCTTAACAAGTTTTTCTGGGGATTATTCGGCTTTATTTTAAATAAATTGAATTAAAATATTATATATCTCCTTTTTGGGTGCTTCATTATGAAAACATTTAAAAGTAACCACTATCCCGTCGAAATAAATCTTCCACAGAGATTCGTACAAAAAAAAACACACACACAAAATTAGTCGAACAAAAAAGCAATTTTTCTAAATTGTTGTATCTGTTTGCCTCGGACAAGCAACGTTTTCTTTTGCACACTCATCGAAAGGTAATTAAAATGTTTCGTTTTGATTTTCGAGACGCCGCCATATTGTATTCGCCTTTGGAACAATCATGTGGCATTATAATGATCTCGGGAGGCATTGTTGGTCGGTTACTGTGTGTTCGATATGATGATATTTTTGACTAATTTCATATTTCATTTTCCCCATCGACGGTGATGCGGCAGAAAAGTGCGTTTCTTAGGGTCTCTGATTTGTGTGTGTGTCTATGATTGGCTGGCGTTGGAATGGGCAACAAATTGGAGGAGATATCGAACATACAGACGGACTTTCAAGTGGCCGCCGCACAACTTCATTAGGGATCGGGGCCTTTAACCTCTTGCGGGTAGCGGGCACTTGAAGTGCGGACGAGTACGCTTCGCTCTCTCCTCCGTTCGCTGCATAAATCAAAAATTCAATCAGCATCGTTGGCCGGGTTAAATGTCCCTTGGCTGCTGGTGTTTGTTTTTATTGCAGTGACACCAACTCCAACACCAACACCAACCAATAGCAAACAAACGCACACACATGTGTGTGTTGACACGTGTCAAAACTTCCGCTTGTAATCGCTCGGAAATGCTTCTTTGGCACTCCGTGCTTGGCCCTCTCGAAAAAGCCATCGAAATCCCGAAATTGGGGTAAGTCTCGCCGGGATTGCTGGCTGTTTCGCACACATTCCACTCCTCTAGTTTTATTTTATTTACGTTTGCGATTGCCTCTGTAGCTGTTTTGGGTCCTGTTCTGGTTACTCGCCATGGTACATTAAGCACTTGATTTAGATTATGCAAAGGTTATTTATGATCCAGTTTCCACTTGCCGCCGATCGGGAGTGGGTCGAAATTTGATAAGTGGGTGAGTAAAACGGAGCAGGGCAGTCAAGTATGTGTTTATGGATCCAAGCGATATAGATCCGTCTTAAGTGGTGCCATTAAAACAGCCAGAACTGATTAGAGGGGTCAATATACCATGGCAAACAATGAGTTTCAGGATAATAATGATTGAGAAATTTACTGAATACGTTTAGCAAATATATGCATAGTGTACAGACACACAAATTTTAGTTTGGGTAAGCGGAATTTTAATTTACAATGTATTATTTTTATTGATCTTTAATCCGATTTATTTCAATACTTTCTTCGGAGAGAAATTCTTTTACTTCCTTTTAAACGTTTCTTTTCCAAACCCTTCCCAGTTTATCCAAAACATTTGTTGTTCGCGAACCGAGATCGTATCTTTGCCAGTCCAAAGCTAAAGTCAAGAGCTGTTCACAGGCTTAGGAAAACATTGCGGAGTGCAAAAGTCGAAGTCAAACTGCAGTCACAGGAATTATCCTTAGTGTGAGGACAACAACTTTGCCGGGGATTTGCCGGGGGTGGGAGAAGGGCTTAAGGCGCAGGTTTACAGGTGTCGTAAAAGAAGGCCCGAACGGCCACTGTCGGGTTAAGCCAGGTAGTGGGCGTTGCACCGACTTTTGCCGACGGCAACACGCCCATCTTGGCTATGTCCGGGATTTGCCCAGGAGAAGGCAAGGGTTAAACCCACGGCAAGGTGAACTCATGTGTGGCTAGGAAGGCAACAGAAATTCCATGCCCTAGACCCAAACTTTAAATACACATTTCAAAAGCAAAAAAATACTACAACTCTAAAAATATATATATTGCAGAATTTCACTTTTTTAGTAAGGCTCTATTTAGGGTTTCTTAACTTATAAAAGTAGAGACGTGTAACTTATAAGAAATCCACAATTACTCCTTATTCTGAATTGAAATTGAAATTTCTGTTTGAAATTGAAATTATAATTAGATTTTAATTTGTATAAATGTATATATTTAGCATCTACATATTGTAATTTTTGAATCATAGGCTGTCAGATCTATTAAACAACAATCCACAGAAAACATAAAGTTGAGAAGTCTTTTCTTTGTTTCAAAACGAATTTTAAAGACTCCAAAACGATAGTAATTTCATCCATTGCGGATTCCACAACAATTGAGTGATTTTCGTTATAAAGTTTAGAACACTAGCTCTGTACTTACCCGTGTGCGTTCGCTTGTGGATCTTGAGATTCTCGCTGCGGGCAAACACCTTGCCACATCCCGGATGCGGGCAGGCGAAGGGCTTCTCGCCGGTGTGGACGCGGATGTGGTTGACCAGCTTGTATTTGGCCTTGAAGGGGCGTCCGTTGCGGGAGCAGCCGATCCAGAAGCAGGCGTGGGTGGTGCACTCCGGGCCGCCGACATGCTCCACCGTCAGGTGGGTCACGATCTCGTGCATCGAGTGGAAGACCTTGTTGCAGGTCTTGCGCCCGCCAGCCTGCACCAGGCCCGGCTGGTCAGGATCTATCCAGAGGCACTGCATCTCCTGCTTGATGCTGGAGGCGGACGAGGCCGGCTGGTGCCGCATATAGCGCAGGAAGGCCCCGGCTCCCGCTGGATGCATGGCGGACATGGCGTGGTGGGCCGGATGATGCACGGCCGGATGGTGCACCGCTGCCGCCGGGAAGTTGCCGTGATGGTTGTACGGGTGTCCCGCGGCATAGGCGTCCGCCATTCCCATCCGCATCTGGTGCTGGTGGTGGTGTGCCGCCGCCGCCGCATGATGGTGGCTGTGGAACGGGTGCTGTCCGAAGCCTGTGCTCAGCTCGGCTGCCTGGGCGGGAAAGCTGGAGAAGATCATGGAGTCCGCCGCCGCAGAGGCCTGTCCGGCGCTGCCGGCCACCCCGTAGTCCGTGTCCCGGCGACCGAGCAGAAAGTCCCGGGAGGCATAGCTGTTGAAGTGTCCATAGCCGGAGTTCTGATAGGCGGCCGCCGTGGCTGCCGCGGAGTCCGCACTGCCCTCCAGTTGCTGCTGTTGCTGCTGTTGCTGCTGCTGTTGTTGCTGCTGCTGCTGCTGCTGCTGTTGCTGCTGGGCGGCAATCTCGTGTTGCTGCTGTTGCTGCTGCTGTTGTTGCTGCTGCTGCGTGTTGCTGCTGCTGGAGGTGGTGTTCGGCGACATGCGCAGCCCGTAGCTGGCCAGGTGGTGCTGGGCCGGCTCAATGAAGGCGTTCATCATCATGTTAAGAGAGTTTTATTTATGATTTGCACGTTTTCTATATGTTTGCAGTGTGCTTTGAAAGAATAAGTTTTAGTTTTCGATTCAGGCCAGGGAGCCCATCACCGCACTGAGGTCACGTCACTTGGCTCCTTCTGCACTCTGTGCGCTTTTTCGCTAGCTTGCTATTTGTTTAATTTGTGTATTCAATTATTTATCTTGGTCAAACTCTAAGCACTCGCGCGCGGTCTCAAAGAGCGTTGCGTGTTACGTTTCGAATCGCGCGCGTCAAGACTTGACGTTTCAAGATGCGCAGCAGGACTGAAATGCCAGCAGCTCCTGAAATTCCAACTCGCTGCTGGTTTCCGGCGATCGTGCGTGTGCGAGGGCGACGGCGAACTGGTCTGCCGCAACAACGGCCCATCGCGCAGGCCCTGAGTGAGAGCAGGACGCCCATAGTGCCGGCTCGTGGTGAGTTTCGGCTATGGTGGTGTGTTTCGACAGGCTACCACTCCGCTGGATAGGTTCGGGCCATGAGTGCGAGCGGGATGGCCAGAAGAAAATGGCTGCTCCCGGCTGGCTCTCGGGCGGCGGTTAGAGCAGCCCAGCAATACGCACGCAATCCAATTGGAATGCCGGCCAGCATATAGCCCTCCCGCTCTGCTCGGTCGAGTCAAACTGGTTTTTCGGAAATTAACACCCACTGTGGTTGGCCATGGGTGGTGGGTGGTGGGGCTGCGAGGCGGCGCAAGGGGAGGGGCGTTCGCGCAGCATGCGCCCCTGCGCCTGGGGCCCCAAGAGCTGATTGGACCGACGGGCAGCCAATTGAAAGCTTGCGGGATGCATTTCATAGCGCCCACGGGCACTGGCTTATTTTTCACTGTCACTCCGGACGAAATGTTTTTCATTATTTTCTGCGGCCTGCTCTCGCTGCCCGTCTGTCAGTTTATCAAATTAGTTGTTTATTTTATTGATTTTAATGATGCTAAGCACATTCCGCGCTCTCGGCCAGCGCGGATTCCTAGCCGCTCCGCTTTGTTTGGATTGCGCAATGAAGACATACGTTTTCATTAGCGCCGAGCGCTTTGTTTTTCATTTACTAATTTATGGAATTTTAAATAAGCAGCCGTCGAAACAACGCATAATTTCGTATCAATTCGGCTTGATTGGATTCTGCTGAGTGTTAAGTGGCCCGGCAAATTGCCTTTTCGGCCAGATTGTGAACTGATTTCTTGGTTGGAGGCTCACGCTGATTAAAATATTCTCCTTTGTTTGCTACAATAATATTTTCCTTGATTTAATATGATTTTCAAATTAACATGCTTCACATTTGGCTCCTGTAATAAAAATCCTATGCTCGTCCACGAAATTGCAAGGACAACATAATTAAATACTTTTATTTGAACGAATGTTTTTATAATCAAAGTTTCGATGTTTATGGTGTTCGCTTTATTTATTGAAACATAAATTTCCTTAATTTTAAATGGGTTCACATACTTTATGGTGCTACATACCGACAGTAGTACAAATGACTTCTTATTTGAAAATTGGTTATTATTCTTTATTCAATATAAAAATGTCAATTTAAGCATGTAAAAAGAATTTAGTTCCAAAACTAAAGTTAAAAATTAAAAAAGTGGCAACATTCAAAAAAAAAAACTTTTATTTAGCTTTATTTATAAAAGTAGGTGTGTTTCAAATTTAATGACACACCAAATCTCACTAAATAATTCACTTAAGTCAGGGAATTAGCTTTACGACTTCCACAATCTTGTTTACAAACCTTTAAATTATTGAATAGCATTCTCCAACTGTACTATAACCTTTAAATAATTTTGGGTTAGTACATTTTTAGTCCCCTTTCCGTCATAGAACCTGGTTCCTCGGGCAATTAAAGCTTCGGGTAAATTGTGACACTAAATGTCACTGGCAAACGATTCGGCTATTAAAATGTCAAAACAAACTCCGCGGCAATCGGTAATCGTCCGAATGTCAAGCCCGACCCCAATGCCATATTTGGGATCGGGGCAAGACCATAAAACTTGGAAAATTGCGCCAAACTGGCGAGAGCTCCGATCCCGCAGCGCATCAACGACAAATGTCATTCGAAATGAAGTCATTGCTCCACATTGAGCTGGAAAGAGGAGGAAAGGGGTGGGGATCACGATGATGATGGAAATGGCGATGGCGATGGCGATGGCGATGGCGATGGAGATGGAGACGTTGGCAGCTCGACTGAAGTGGATTTCTAGCGCATCGCCATAGAACCACTCCCATAAATAATGCATTTCGAGCCACTTGAAAATGGAAGCGCAAAATGCAATAAACTTTGTAATAACATAAGCAGAAGCAAGAACAGCAATCAAGGAAAGAGCAGGCCACAAATTAGAAATGTAAAATTTTTAGATAAACAATATGGCAAGTTTACACAGCAGGTCGCAGGTTCTGTTGTTGCATCCATGAACATATCCCAAGTGGTTAGCCAAGTAAACTTTCTGAGAAAGTTCTGTTTTAGCCGGTAAAAGAATATAATACCATTCGGAAATGATTTTTATATTTAAAAATTGAGTTTCCTGCAGTCCAAATAAATTTAAAGGAAAAAAAAATGAGAAAGTTTATCTAAATTATTTCGAAAAAGGATTGTAATAGGGCGAGTCCTGAATTTTCTTATTTTTCCACAATTTAAATCCCGATTTTAATCTGGAAACTCTAAAATTTCAAAATAAAAAGAGATCGAATAATTATCTCTCGTTCTCAGTTCAATATAATCATTTCTAAGAATTTTAAAGATTGTATAAAGAATGCTTGGGATTATTTGGCACTTTAATCATAAAATAGTATTAATTTAAAAATTTAATCAATACCGAAGGTCAAAGGTCGTGTAGTTTTTATACTTAAATCAAAAACTAAGTTTGTTCTTGAATTTGTAGGAAATTTTTGTGTCTTTATACATTTTTTCCAAAACCTAAAATATGCACAGAAAAAAAAACCCGACCCAAGAACGTGTGTTCTTGATTTCGTTTCCATTTGCCTCAGTGAGAGAGAGGAAGACAGATATAGATTTTTGTTACAATCAAAATATCAGTCTATCTCCCTCTCTCTCACTGAGTTAAATGGAAACAAAATCAAGAACACACGTTCTTGGGTCGGTTTGTTTTTTCTGTGTGCGAACCAACTTTTATGGTTTACTTTTCTAGATTTTCTCCAAACAGGCGTGAGTTCGCAAGCTTTTTTCCGCCAATAAAAAAATCGAATTATGATCAAATGTTTATTAAAAAAATATAAGAAACTGTCAGGCCTGCTCCGGTTCTCGAAATTGGTTTTCGATTTCGATTTGGCCAAAAGCTTTCGATTTCGATTTTAGCTGCTCCGGTTCTCGAGAACTTTTTGGTATCGTTTTGTTATCGGAATGTTTAATATTTTTTGTTGCTTAAAAAGCTGGCGTTGTTGGTTTAAATTGATGGCAGAATGCTAAAAAGTGTTTAAGCTGTTAAATTATTTGTCTTAGGAGCCAAATAAGGTCGGCAATTGCTTATTTAATTCATTTATTTACATGAAGAGGCTGCCAGCTTGCATGCAGTTTCATTTCCAGTGGTCTCAATTAAATTTAAACAGCTCTTTTATCTTTTACTTTATAAAATTAGCTAGATTTATTAAATAAAACATTATTGAACCTTCATTGTATAATATTTTTGCAATGGTTTGCATTTAATAAGTATTTATAGCTGAGTGTTTCTTAAAGACTTGTTCCGCCAACTGTCTGGCA
>VNJS01005288.1:0-13764 GCA_008042575.1 Drosophila watanabei
AAGGCGTCGGACTGGCGAGTGAAAGAACAGAAAACGTTCCTGTTTCCCTAAGAACGCTCCAAAGTGAACTAGAGGAAAAGGCCAACGAAAAAGCAAAAAGCAGATGGAGGAGAAACTCCACTACCTGCAAAATATCAAAGATCATGTGCAGAGAGCGCAACGAAAGACTCAGCAACTACGTGCTGCATCTTCCACGGAAAGATTGCAGACTGTTAGTAGGAATTCTCACAGGTCACTGCCTGACCGCGACACATGCCGTCAAGCTGGGCATCACCGATAACGCAAGCTGCCGGAAATGCGATGAATCTGGGGTAACCGAAACCCTGGAGCATCTCATTTGTAAATGTCCGGCGCTAACAAGGTCAAGATTAAGACACCTAGGCGCTCCGGCTCTGGCATCACTGGAAGATGCCTCCAAGAGAAAGCCGGGCGAACTACTGGCCTTCGCGAAAGACTCCTCGATCCTCAAGGACTTCGAAACTCGCATTAGCAATCTCTAGGTCCACACCAGTAGAACCCGGGCAACTAAGGGCCATTTTTGGCCTATGCTTGGCCCCGTGAGGGCCGCCCGACGCAACCTAACCTAACCTAACAACGCTTTCAAATACATTTAACAAAAATGGGGGTCTGTTGGCTATCACGATTCAGCCAATGTCGATAATCAGAAATGAATAAATCTATTGGCGTTTTAATCTGTATCTCAATGTCAATGGAATAAAAAATAATCAAATCTATTTTAATATGTATCTCAATGGCTATGGCACGTAGTAAAAAAGTTAGAAAATATTGAAAAATTATTTTTTTACACGCCGAAAAAACGAATAGACCTAGTCTACTAGTTTTTTTTTCTAAATATTTATAGTCAGTTGAGAAAAAGCGGCTTCGAGAAGAACTCCAAAGAATAGTCATACTAGGAGTAGCCTTCACTGAAGAGCATTCCTTTTAGCGCAATAACTTTCTTACGGCACCGAATATCGAAAATTTGTTTCACCAAATTTTCTACATAAGTTATATTTACAAGCCTTACAAAATGCTCCTTCCGACTTACACGACAAAGCAGGTGCGATGGAAAATTTGTCGCGAATTTTTTTCTTTCTGGGTTGGTGGTGTTAAGTCTGAGCGTGAGATATGGGACAGTATGAAATTTGTATCTTCTTGAAGGGTTTATGCTGCTTCATCTGCGTTTTTAACGTTTCAACTCTTTGAATCGGGATCCATTATGGTGGCAATGTTTGGGATTTGTTTTCGGCAATAAGTTGACAACCTATCAAGCAACCAATTTTTCATTAAAAGGAATTATCAAGGAAATTGATAATCAAAAAATCATTAATGTTGCTCCGATGTTACCGATGTTTTAAAAACATCGATGATCTATTGGATAGAGCCAGTGATACGGTCGTAACAACAGCTACTACTTATTTTTCGGCAAATTCTTTTTGTTGTTTTTTGGCAAAAATCGGCCCTTTGTTATGATCTCGAGTCTAAAGAAATTTTTAAAAACCAAATTTGTTATCTATTCATATTTAATATAATTATATTAAAATTTTTCTATACCCTTGTAGGGTATTATAATTTTAGTCTAAAGTTTACAACTCAGTGAAGGAGCCCTATAAAGTATATATGTATAATCTTGATCAGCACCAACAGCCGAGTCAATGTAGCCATGTCCGTCTGTCCGATTATAACTAGTCCCTCATTTTTGAAGCTATAAAAAGGTATAAAAACATTGACAAATTTTGAAACCAGCAAATACTTATATACATGTCAGCTCTGGTTATCGAATATTTTTCCTATTTTGAAATCGTTTGATTTTGATTTTAGCTCCTCCGGTTGTAATTTCAAATAAACTTTTGCCATATTTTTTATAAAATTTTTGTAATGTTTTTTATTACAATGTGTTGATAAAAGAATGATGAATTTTTGGCATAAATGTTGATGATTTTCGGTCTAAAGTGTTGATGAATTGTTGATGAATACCGCGAACATGCCCATATAAAATTCATCAGTAAATTTGTGTGGAAATTCATAAACTTTTCATCAACAACACTGTCATATGTGTTGATGAATTACTGATGAATGGTAATGCAGGGTATGTATGCGCGCAAGAAGCAGACACACATTCCAATGGTCAAAAGCAAACCGCTAAGAGTAAGGGCCATCTTTTTGCTATTGCATACCCGTTTTTCGCTCACTTCTTTTCTGGCGATGGGTATTTGGGCTTTGTAAAATATATCAGTGTGCATTGTTTTATGTAGATTGCCCCCCTACCGTCCACACGCAAGGGGAAGTGTGGCTGATATGGGTGGATCGTGAGATGAGTGCACCCACGCACACTAAGGCAGGAATAGAACCCTGGAATTGAAAACGATTGAGAGAGGCGAGAAAGTGGGAAAGGGAATCGGCAGGAACCGAGCTCATAAAAAGGGCACAGTAACGGCCATTTAGGCTTAATACGAGCCAGAACATCGTGACCCACGTGTGAAGATGAATATATTCCGGTTTTCGTGACGTAAAAACAAAACGTGAGTCGAGTGATAATGGATGTGAAGGCTCCAAATAATCGGAAGTGTAAATTCACAGAAAAAGACAGGACAAATACCCGATCCGGAGATCGACGACTATATACAACCCTATGCCTATAAGGCCGTTTGGAAGAAAGATGATGTGAGTCCAAAAATCGAAATCTAGAATAATATTGTAAGGGTATATATAGCCATCTAAACTTAAAGTTCCGCCGCAGCCCCTTATCCTTATGGGAGCTCCAGTTAGGTAGGCTGAAATGCTGAAAAAAGGAGGGCTAATTGTTATAGTCAAAATATATATTTATATTTGTTTATTTGTTGTTGTTTTGCTGGGACACATGCGATATGCTAAAAAGCAGAAACAGAAACAAATTGTCAATTAGTTTAATAAAATCAAATAAGTTAAATATGTGAAATTTCAGCTGTGTCCCAAGCCTACATCCGAAAGATTGAAAGGAGTGATCGTTAGTTGTGCAGTTGAAATTGTTTTAGTTCGAATATTGTTCACATATTGCCAGTTCTTGTTGTGGACTCCAGATCAGCTGGAATTATGTGTGTGCCCTGTGAGCAGACAGGAAAGAATCGCTTCCCAAGACGACTGGCTAGCCGGCTTTGCCCCATACAAAAATAAAAAAAAAATAGAAGGTCGCCAACTGTCTGGCAACCAAATTAAAATTTCTTGTTGCCGAAGGCTAAACTAATGTAGGGAGAAATATATTATTTTTAAAATAACTACGTGCCAAAATAATCTTCTAGTGGTGTGGAATAATAATCAACTGAGTAAAATATTTTTCGTTTTAGTAAATAAGATCTGATTTGATGTAAAAAAAGGGCGAGAAAAAGGTACCCGTTTTGCAAATCTCAAAAATCATACGAAATAAAGAAAAGGAGCACCGACTTCCGGTTTCAAAATCGAAATTGGTACATTTTCGATAACCGAAGCACACTTGATAGATTTTATTTGTATATATGTACATTCTAAATTAAGTCGTTAAAGTATGCATTTTTTCTATTCGAGAATATCTCAATTGAAAACGTGTGAAAAAGTTTGCGAAATTATAGTTTGGGTCTGAAATTAAAGCATTCTTAAAGTATTTTTTATAAGACTTGACACTTTTGTTATAATTTTTTACTGAATTTTAATTTATTTTTTATTTATTTTTTTATTATATATATATATATATATATATATATATATATATATATCTTTTTGTATATTACTTAAAATCTAAACAATCATAATTTTCTGATTTTTCATAAAAACATGATAATGACGGTTCAATGTTACTCCATTTATTGGAGTCTCCCGTAGAGCTGTTAGGGCTAAGAGATGTCGTCGCGGGCCGAGATTGAGGATAATAATGCAAAGGACGAAATGAATGTAAATGTGATTTAAAAAACACGGGAAAAGCCAAACGCTGTTGAATTTGTAGGCTAGACGATGATGATGACAGGCTCTGAGTAGATACTGAAGGTTTGTTGTAGTACTGCTTTTGGCTACAGCATCGTTCCACATGGTGATGGTGGGCTTTATCCGTTCTTCGACGAGTTATTATCTTTAAATGTTGACCATTTAAGCCTTTTGATTCCTGAAAATAAATTGAAGTTTCTTGTGATAGTAGGTGTGTTTTTATTGCTTGTTTCATACATTAAATACTCTTAAAAATAACTAAAAATATCTGAAGAGCAGGGAAACTTCAAAAATAGTTTTCAGTAACAGAAATACAGTTACCATTTGTGTTTCAGTTTCTCACTATGCCTTTCAGAATTATTATCGGAACACATGTTTCTTCTTCTTCAAGTTCTGAAACTGTTAATATCCTATACAATAGGACTAGAAGAAAATACCATAAAGTTTTTTATCCTATGCATTAATTAGCTTTATTTCCATACCCCATTTATATCGACTTCCTCATCATTGCATAGATTCCCCTTTGTATCCGCTGGAGAAGTAGGACCTGATATTTGAATATGTTCGGTTTTAAAGATTGAAAGCGAAGATCGACTGGTATTCTCAATAGAGCAAGAACTTGAGATTAGCTCCAATTTATCTTCAGCATCATCCTCGGTTGTTATAATATCAACATCGACATCTGCCTCAACATCAATATTCGTATTTGTCATTTGAGAGATACTGTTACTTTCACTACTTTCCTGATGACTTAAGAATTTATTTTCATCCTCTGTTGTCTCAATATCCACAACTTCGTCGTCCTCGTCATCGTCATTGTTATCATTGTTCATATCAGTTATTTTTCTGGAAATACTGTTTTCTAATTTCTCTGTAAAATATTTGTTACATTAGTTATAGGTAATAAGTATAATATTTTGACTTACTTTCTTTATCTAAAATTGGCGAAAGGGCCATGTCGTGGTTAACTATTCGGTGTGAAGTTGTATTATGTGTGAGAACCGTAGTTGTTCTTGTTGCTTGTGTTGAGTTGATATTCTCATTTCTTTTGTTTAAATCACTGGATCTTGTATATAATGATGTTGAGACTATGGCTGTAGAAGACACAACGGGCTTAAAAGCCGAACAACTTAAAATTGATGGAATCTTATAATCGACGAAACTAGTATTTCCTCCCCCTATACCCACGAGCTTACGATTCTTGTGGGTAGTAATATTATCCGAAGGTCGCACCGAATTTCCCATAACATTCTGATCTTGTTTTTCCCATGATTTCGGGTAATTCGATTCAAATTCAAAGGTTTCCAAATTTGACTCATCCTTTTTGGAAAACTGTGGTTCGTAATTCTGATGATCCTTATGTTGCCACATGTAATCTACGACAAAATTTCTGGATATTGGCATTATAGAAAGATGATCCCCAGATAGGGAGGCGTTGGAATCTTCAAAATTAAAAGGGACACCAACTGCTGCAACTACAGCAGCGGTAGCAGCTGCAACAGTACTATATTTATATTGTTTGTCACTTGGACATCTTGATTCCTCTTCTGTTGACAAAGTCTTATTTGAATCTCTTTCAAAGCTTAAAATTGGTTTTGGTGAAATACAGGAAGTTCTTCCTATCATAACTCCTGATGAAGGCGATGAGTTTTGATTTCGATTATTGTTATTATTACTACTTCCACTTCCAACTAATCTCTTCCTCGTTCCGCCATTGAACATTGCCTTGACATCTTCCCAAGCGTGTATGATCTTCTCATCGCTGGTATTATTTCCATTTAATAAGGTCATATGCCGGCGCCAAGAATTAAAATTTGCAGCATCTGGTTGGACGTATCTATCACTTGTGGTTATCCGATGTGAATGAAATATAAATTTATTGGGCGAGAAAAACATTCCACAATATGAACATTTAATGCATTTTGCTCGCGAGGAGTTATATCGGGAAGGCAAAAATGAACCTCGACAGCCCCAAGCACATTTGTGCTGAACGCTGAACGCAAAATCTTCAGGCAATCGTGGCGGTGTATTATCTCCCAAAAAGCTTTTACACAATCGCTCCGCTTCACGTCGCGTTATCATTCCACAACGACGCGAACTCACTGGCATAGCGCCAGCTCTTCGCAGTATTTCCAACTGTACGGGTGTACACTGTACACAGGTAATGCCCAATGCGACCCTTCGATTATGTATCTCGTTATAACTAAACTGTTTGAGCAAAGTATTCGATATTTGGGCCAGGCACAAACGCTCCTGCCCCTCAATATATAATGAGACAATTGGAACGCCGTAAAGAAGAACAGTGCTAACCTGAAAATGAATTGAAATTGTATTTATTTAAAGGGAAAATATGAGTGCCACAGTACCGACAAAAAAATAGAAAAATAAAATGGATATTGAGACTAGCCAAAATATTTACGTACATGATTTGACCTTTGAAGAACCGCCGGACTATTTTCCATTTCAATAACAGGAGAAGCCACAGAAGCAGGCATCATCGGAATACTTTCGGCTACCGACATTTAAATTTAAACCCTGAAAATGGATGGTATATGAATCCTCAAAGTGACTGTACAAGTGCGTATAACTAATCAGCTGCAAATAGAATTGGAAGCTTCAGTATGAAACCCACCTATTGTTTAGTATTTCGACCTACTTTACCCAATTCCGACGTCCAACAGGAATTATAAAGATTTGGTGGGTTTTATTGTCTATCCAAATTTTTACAAGGGAAGTACCAAAGTAAAAAGGACAATTTAAGCAAAATCAATTTATTTTATTTAAAATAGGCTCCTGCTTTAATCCAGCGGCTTGCACGGTCCGAAAGCATGTCTAACAAGTATTTCAGTTGGCCAGTATACCTTCTACGTCTGTACAACGCTTTCTTTTCGTGGGCAAACGCACATTTCCGAAAAGAAAGAATTCGCACGGTACCATATCAGATGAATACGGGAATTGGTTAACTCTTAATGGTTAAAATGTGATTTTTCGTCCATCGTATGTTGAATTCTGAGCAATTTTTGGTTATCAGTGCACACAACTTTTGCCAGCCCAAATGCGATAAATCGGTGCTTAGGAGAGTTTCAATTTCATTTTCATGAATTTTACTGATGTTTTCTGCTGATTTTTGATGAATTCATGCACAGTTTCGAAGGAAGTTTTGGTGATCAAGAATTTTAATTGTCCCTCATGTTAATCGTCATTTATGTTCTCACGACCATTCGGAAAACGTTGAAGCCACTCGTACACTCTGCTACCGGATAGGCAATCATCCCCATAAACTTGTTTCATCAAATGAAACGTTTTTGTAAAAGTTTAACCAATTTTAAAATAAAATTTATTGTTGCTTATTTTTCGAAGCTCGATAACACAAAAATATTGATGTTTAAAACGCAACAACGCAATCGATAAAGATAGATAAAGATTCTAACACATAAGTCAACATATACATGGCACCACAAGGGGGCTCTAGATTCAAAACTAGGGTTGTTGGATTTTAAAAAATATCGTATTGATGATATTTGCTGTTTAAAAAATATCACTCAATGATATTTAAGAAAAATCGTAAAAAAATATCGATTTATCGAGTATTTTTGATATTTTTTAATTTTTGGGAGAATGTCCTTATAGAGGACATCCGAAGGATCAACTGTGTGCCAAAAAACGTAGACTTTTATTTTGATTAAAGAAAATGAAAAAAAAAATGATTACTTTTGATTTTTATATTGTTTGCTCAAAAATAATGATTATGTACTGATTTTTAATGTTTTGATCAAAGATAATAATTATTATTGATTTTTATATAGAAAATCGATTTTAATCATTATTAATGATCAACAAAATAAAAATTAGTACATAAGCATTATATCTTGATTTTTTTTAAAATAAATCTTATAATGATTGCGGTCCCTGCTTAAAACTTAAATTTTTAAAAAGCATATAATAATTTTTCTTAAAAAGTGAATAGAAATCATCGAACTTTAAAATAAAATTTAAAAAAAAGACAAATATACCCACTCTCAAGCAATTCAAATATCCGAAACTTGGTATACAAAAATAATAGCAATATTATGGTAAAAAGGTACAGCCCGTAAAGATCAATTTTATTTAATTATTACCTTTTAATTTAGTGGTTTTTATTATTATTTGGGAAACAAATCTGCGTTAAATGATTTCAGGAAAACTCGTTCTGTTACGTGCTGGTCTGTCTGAAATTACAAACAACGAACTTTATGGCAAACACCAACCGTTTAGATGAGACCGAACTACAAGGTGTGATCAGACAACTTAAAAATATCGGAAATATCATCTAAAAAAATTTCAATATCGCCTATTTTTGCCCAAAAAATATCGCGATGATAATATTTTTTTGAGAGAAAAAATATCGATATATCAATATTTTGATATATTTTCGACATCCCTATTCAAAACGTCCGTTTACTTTGGAGATTTATGAAAGCAGCTGGGGGGACGTCATCTTATATTTTTTCTTCTTCGATATATATACGCTTGAAAGTATGTACTTCTACATTGGAATTACCCCTTTATATGGTTTTATTTCTACCTTCCTAACCCCTTTAAAACTTATAAATTTGTGCGCTAGTCAAAATAAATAACAATATTTATCTGTCATAAAAGCACAACAAAAATTGGTGCGTAAGACATTCTTAATCTAACAATTTTACTTTTATTATTTTTTGTATATTTATATTTGTATTTAATTCTAAGTCGCTCTTAACTTACATTAATTTATGTGGCTATTTTAATTTGTGTGAGTACCTTTTTGTTGAACTGCGTAGCATTGCTTATGTTTTCAATATTATCGCGGAGCTGATTCCAAAATCTTATAGGAATACTGAAAAATTATGTTTCGGACGTCAGTGATATAGGTCTAATGCATATAAGCTTGTTTAATCTTCTATAAGCATTAAAGGTTATTTTTTTAAATAGATATGCAGTTTTTTTATAAATTAAGTTTAAAAGAAACGTCAATATTCTAATTTTTATCCATACTTTTAATTCTACGTCATATATTTTAAATGTTCTGTCCGGGGTAGATTGAATATATCTTTCAAAGCTATTAAAAACTATTTTTAATTTATTTTGACTCGAACCGCAATTTGGAATAACTTCGAAACCATAACATACAGATGGAATAAAGCATGTTTTTTCTATTAGCATACAAACGTTTATAGGCTGATATCCCTTGGTCATGCACAATCCTCTCAGCATTCCATATATTTTCCCTACTGCCTTTGCGATGTGATCTTTCCAGGTATGAGTCCTGTTCAATCACGACTTTTTTGACATACTCCAATGAAGTGTTTTTAATATGGACAATTCTCTGGGGTCGAATGCGACATAAGCATTGTAAGCTATATAGGCGATTTTGGACAATTGTTCGTTATCGAGATAATTACCAAAATGTAAGCAATTCGCACGCAACAAAAACAATAGTCTTTTATTTTAAGCACGTTCAAGCACTGATTTCAGCGAAACCTGATGAAAGATTTTAGTGCAATTAATTTGAATGAATTTTTAATACTATTGTCTTAATTATGTGTTTAGTTTGACCTTAAAATATGAAGTAGTTTTTATTTAAGTTAAATTTTTATCGGTGTCGCACGCGACATGTCGAATGCATCACTTTTTATCATCATACTTTTCATGTTGTTTTTTAATATTTTAGTAAATTAGATAATATATCCGTTTTATTTCGACTTTTTGTATTCTTCTAGTGATGTTAAACCAAAGTTAAAGCATAAGGCCTCTGTTCCAGGTGTTTTTATCAAAACAAAACACGCTTTTTTATACCCTTGCAGGGTAATATAATTTCAGTCAGAAGTTTGCAACGCAGTAAAGAAGGCATTTCTTGATCAGCATTAACAGCCGTCTCGATCTAGCTATGTCCGTCTGTCTGTCTGTCCGTTTCTACGCAAACTAGTCCCTCAGTTTTTAAGCTATCTTAGTTTTTAATGAAAGTTTTCAGATAGTCTTCTATATACTCTCACTCGTATATATGTCGGAAAGCTTTTCATTTTATTCCTGAATTTCGGATTTAATTTCATAAAAATCAGGCTACTATATCATATAGCTGGCATAGGAAAGGTTGAAAAATGTGTCGAAAAAAATTATGGCTTTGTTAGTTTTCAACTTAACATCTTCTACTTTGAGATACAAGTATTCTATGTTATTCTTGAACTCCGTTTTTAATTTCATAAAAATCGGACGACTAAATAATATAGCTGCCATACAAACGATCGGTCAATTTGGAGGAAAGTTACATTTTACTTTACATGTAAAAATGTAAAAAATGAATATGGAAGTAATTCATTTTATATTAGATAAGGATAGATTTTAATTGATCCAATTGTAATCTTCAAGGGTATACAAACTTCGGCGCGCAGAAGTTAGCTTCCTTTCTCGTTTTATGATGTTTTTATTCAAAATAATGAAAAATGCAGGGTATTAAATTTTTTAATCAGAAGTCGGAACGGGCCAGATCGGAAGACTATATCATATAGCTGCCATACAAAAGATCCGTAAATTTGCAGAAAAAATAATAGCTTCACTGCTTTTTAACATATCCCAATCAAAGGAAGCTAAATTTTGCATGCCGATGTTTGTATACCCTTTCAGATTCCAATTGGATTATTAATTATCTATGTAAAACAAGAAAGGAAGCTTAATTTGGCATTCCGTTGTTTGTATACCCTTTCAGATTGCAATTGGATCAGTAATTATCCATATCTAATATAACATAAATTACTTTCATATCCATATTATTTATTCACTTTAACATTTTGTACTTGTAAAGTTAGAGAGACCAAGAATATATATATACTTTATAGGGTCTAAAATGCCTCATTTACTACGTAGCAAAATTCTAATAACTAAAATTATGATATCCTGCAAGGGTATAATTTATAACATCGAGCGCATTCACTACTAAATTTATTCCACCCAAATTGGTATCAGAGACCGACCTTTTCCTTACGTGAAAACTCCCTTATTCAATTATAGAATGCGTGTGAATGGCATAATTGAAAAGGAGCCTTGTGCCCCTAGAGACCATTTCGTTAGAGATAATAAGGTTAGCAAAAAAGTTATAAAGTACAGATTGTTAAGCTTAATACCATTGTTATTTGCAGGACGGACGCAAAAGCGAAACAAATGATTATAGAAACTTTTGTAAGGGGGAGAAAAGAACGAGGGTTGAACAAATTACAAACCAGTGAGGTAAGTAATGACAAAATTATGTTACTATTTAGAAAAACCTAGCAGATTGTTAACAAAATCTGGCAGATGTACTCCTTAGACTTAGTCGCTCGAGCATTACTACGTGCCTCAAAGATGTAATTTTTTTCACAGGGTTGCTGGAATTGCTTTTGCTTTTTTGCAAGTTGTATAAGCGTGGCGTGGTTGGTAAAACAAATATTTAAAAATATTTCACACAGATACTGAATAAATAAAATAAATCTTGGTGTAACTAATACACTGTACAAATAAAATCAGGAAAGTTTGAAGTTGAACTCAATAGATATAAAAAATGTATAAGTAAAACTAGCGAATTTTTGATAAACAGTCCAGTTTTAATAAAACTAACAATATTATAAACATTTTGATCGTTCTTGCGCAGAAGTTTGAATACAAAGGAAAGGTCCCATTCCAATTGTATCAATTATAAATATACCTATCTAATATAAAATGAATTACGTTCATATTTATTTTATTTTTAAAGTATTAAATTTTGTATATGTAAAGTAAAAAATTATTTTTCTCCACATTTACCTATTGTTTCTATGGCATCTATATAATATGGTCGTCCGATTATTATTAAGATATGTTAAACACAGTGAAGTTAATAATTTTTTTCAACAAATTTACGAATCGTTTGTATGGCAGCTACATGATATCGTTGACCAATCCGGCTCGTTCCGACTTATATACGAGTGAGAGTATATAGAAGACTAGCTGCATTAAGATAACATTAAACTGAGGGACTAGTTTGCGTAGAAACGGACAGACGGATATGGATAGATTGGCTCGGTTGTTGATGCTGTTCAAGAATATATTTACTTTATAGGGTCGGAGATGACTCCTTCACTGTGTTGCAATCTTCTGACTGAAATTATAATACCCTAAAAGGATTACAATTAAAACCAAAATTCAGCGATGTTATAATATATAAGTTTTATTTTTTTTCAATTAATTTTTTAATCATACCGACCTCACACGTCACTAGAAACAAAAAACAGGTCAAGGGTCGGAAATGACACCCTTACTTGCAAAATTAATTTTGAGCAAAAATTAATATAAAGCTACCAACTCATACCTGTTGTTATATTTTCAACATAAGTGAACAACTACTAAAATATAGAAATTGTATATATAATTTAATAACTCTTGCAGGGCGTTTTAATCTTGACAAGAAATTTGGAACGTAGTGAAGACCCATAAGTATACATAAGTCGACCTAGGCATGTCCCTCTTTTAGTTAGCTATCTTTTTGTTCCTACACAGGTCTTATCAAAAAATGAAACAGAAAAAATTATTATCAAAGCTTTATCAAAAATAACAAATTATATTCGTTCTTAAATTTTTATGTTTTTTTAGGATACGTTTTAAGAAAATAACCATATAATTTAATTTGTTAATGAAACTTACAATTAAGTTCATTTTATTTGCGACCTTTAAAAATATAAATTTTTTTTTTTTCATTTTTCTTTATTGATAATAATTTATAATACTATTTAAAAGGACGGCCACTTGCAAATATTGAAGTGTAGCATGATCCCTAATTAATTTGAGTGTTTCAAGTGGTAAACACACACACAAGGTGTGCCTCAAATTTTAACTTCCCGTCGCTCGTGTCAAATTTCAATTGGTAAGTGTACAGATATGAACTCTCCCTATACAGTCATACAGTGTCCAATATAGACGACGACCTATTAAAATTGAAAACGATTACGATTACGTTTCGAATACAATATATTCCAAGGGTTGCTGGCAATGCAATCAAAAGCATATGCCTTTTGACAATACAAATGAAGATACTTCGGGGTAGGTACAAAAAATCCTGACTAAAGTACCCACTGATGAGTTGGCAATAATTCGCTTGAGTGGCTGCCACTGCTACACTGTCAACAGGCAAATAATAATAGGTGTTTTTTGCTATTTGGGGCGGGAAACATCGTTACAGAGCTTAGCATGTTGCTGGTGTTTCGGCCGGCGTTGGCCTTTTGTTTACACGTACAACATCATACATACTTAATTGGGTTAAATTGCTTGACGATTTAACATTTGGTAATGAAATTTGTGGATAATTGAGTTTACTTTGTGTCTATTTATAAACTCTTTTATGAACGTGGGATAGATGCTATGGTAGCCATGGAAATTTAAGAAATAGTAGGGAGACTAATGCTATGAGGCTATTATTATTAATTATTATTATTATTATTATTATTATTATTATTATTATTATTATTATTATTATTATTATTATTATTATTATTATTATTATTATTATTATTATTATTGTTATTATTGGTGGTGGGTGTGAGGTCTGGGCAGGAACCCTTGAGGCAGCCTGCAGGACAAAACCTCTACTGGAGGTGCAAAGAACCATGGCTCTTCGAATCGCGAGCGCGTATCGAACAGTATCCGGCCCTGCTGCACTAGCAATCGCAGGCGCGATACCAATCGACTTACTTGCTAAAGCGCGAAAACGGATCTATGAGAGGCGACAGACAGGAGAGACGACGAGAGCGTTAATCGAGCGGACCAGAGAAGAAACCCTCCAACAATGGCAGGAAAGATGGGCATCTGAAG
>VNJS01005290.1:0-26615 GCA_008042575.1 Drosophila watanabei
ATTTATACAATTGGAATCTGCAAGGGTATACAAACTTCGGCGTGCCGAAGTTAGCTTCCTTTCTTGTTTTTCTATTAAATATAGTAAAACTTTAGGAACTCGGTATCCGATTTCGATTAAATTTTTAAATTTTAGCTATAACGATAAACTTTCGAAGTATCCAAAGTTTTGTAAATGTATCTCATAAATTTCTCAATTGTTCCTATGACAGCTATAGGATATAGGATATAGTTTCCCGATCCGGAAAATTTTTATCTAGTATCATTCTATTATTATACAAATACGATAGGTAAAGCTTCAATTTGATATCTTTTATATTTACGGAGTTATTAATTTTGGCCAAGAAAAGTGATCGGCTGCACCATAGTGCGCAGTGAAGGAGACATTTCCGACCCCATAAAGTATATATATTCTAGATTTAATTTTATGAAAATCGGATGACGATATCATATAGCTGCAATAGGAACAAACGAGAATTTAATAGAAAAAAATTATATAATCGCCAATTTTCAACATATCTTCATCTACTCTAAGATATGAGCATTTTGTATTACTCTCGAATTTCATCTTAAATTTCATAAAAATCGGACGACTATATCATATAGCTGCCATAGAAACGATCGTTAAATGTGGATAAAAATTACACTTTTAAAACTATAAAAATAATATGAAAATAATGCATATTATATTAGATATGGATTGATTAGTTATGATCCAATTGCAATCTGTAGGGGTATACAAACTTCAGCGTGCCGAAGTTAGCTTCCCTTCTTGTTTTTCATAATATTTTGAATGTTGCCTTTTACGATTTTAGTAAATTAGATAAACATATATTCTTATTTGGAATCTTTGGATTCTTCTAGTGATGTTACAAAGCAAATGTCAAAGCATAATTCTTTGTTTAAAAGTTTAAAAGTAATGAAAAATCGCATTTACGCGAATAGGCATTCGAATATTTTTTTATATCCTTGCAGGGTATTACAATTCTAGTCAAAACGCATTCAAATGATCGTGAAGGAAAATTACATTTTACTTTACATATAAAAAAAATGTAAGTGTCAAAATAAAATTAGTAGGAAAGTAACTCATATATGTATTATATAGGGATAGATTATAATTGATACAATTGGAATCTGGAAGAGTATACAAACTTCGGCTTGCCGAAGTTAGCATCCTTTCTTATTTTGTTTTTAAACATTCTAAAGTCTTTCAAATTTGATCAACTAGCACATTTGTTAATGTAGCCCAGATGGAAAAAATTCATTTTATATAAATTAAATAATTAATTAATAAATTAAGTAAATAATAAATTAAATTAAATTATATTACCATACAAGGGTATAGAAAAAACTAATTGTATGGGCGATTTGTTTTTATAATAGTTTCCCTTATTTATTAATAGTAATACTTACATCGCTGTCAAACGAGGGAAGCTGTGAAAGTACACATCAAATAATTATTTTATTATTGACAAGATATAAGGTATAATAAAAGCTCTAACTCACTTCTGATGCGCTAGTAGCCACCGAGCTTAAGCTTGGCGATATAGGTGCCGATGTGGATTGCAACGAGCTCCCGGTACTTCTTATAGAATTAATAGTTCCGGATGATAGACGTGGCACATTTGTAGTAGAGACTAAGCTTGAATTAGCCTTAACAAACCCCAATTGATTAGTTTTACTGACAGTTGCTGGTGATGGTTCACCACCGGCGTTGTTAGTAATACTTCCCAATAAATCATTTGGTTTATTGGGATTACATTTATCACTTCGTAAATAATTGCAATCAAATGGTGAAATTTGCATTGAATCGTCGGCGGAATGTCCATTTGTACTATGCTTCGCATTCATAGCTATATCACATTCTATGGAGGAAGTCTGCTGTAGATTGCCAGCAGATGCGGAGTTATTTGTCATTTTTATCTAATAATATTATGGTAATATATATAATTTCATACTATTACTAACTAAATATTAGTTACTATACGTCACTTACGTCACTGTTGTTGCAGCCCCAAATAGAAGGTTTAAAGGATTCACTCAAATATTGTCGCACTTGACTCTTCTGTTTTTGTATGACATGATATCTTGTGGGATTTTCTAGCACTGTGCTGACCTACGTATCAGAAAAACGCTATGTAGAATATAAATACATTTATAAACAGTTATCTTGCCTGCAGCACTTGGGGCGGTACATCTACTCCAATACTTTGAAGAGGAACTTTTAATTTACCAGGACTTAAGCGATCCTTTTGCACTAATTGTGACATATGTTCCAAGCTCGATGATCCACTTCCACAGGCGCTTGTGCTGCAACTATCTATAAATTCCGTTTCAGTTGATCCCAACAACAAATGCATTTTTGAATCTGAGTCCAGTATTTGTTGTTGCATTACCATCTGTTGCTGTTGTTGTTGATGTTGCTCTCTTTGTAATTGAAGTTTTAGTTGCGTTCGAGAGGTGGGTGTGGCAGTTTTAAATGTGGGTCTGTAAATAAGATATATTATAAATAAGTAATCAGACTGCAACTATTTTAAACTACGAATATGTATGTAGAATAGATTGCGATGATGTAAACTAATGTACCTACCCACCCGAAAGTGGAGGAAGACCCACTATACGCGGTTCTATAGCTGTGTTATCAAAATCAACAATACTTGGATCCATTTCTAGAATCATTTCCAAGTCTTTATCGATGCCAACTGTGACACGGATATTTTTGGTAGATTCACAATGAATCTGAGATGACAGCGGCATTGTATATGGAGTTAAGAATCTTTTGTTCACATTATCATTTTCCGATGAAATTGTGGTTAAAGGTTCCTCGCCAACTTCAATTGCCATCGAGCTCTGAATACTTTCTTCATCATGCTTTTCGTTTTGTGACATCTGCAATGTCTGCACACGCCTTAAAAAATCCTGAAATTCTAAGATACGTTCTGAATCATCTCTATCTGTAGTCATATTTTCTCTATCGAATTTTTCTTCTGTTGGAGGTTTATTTTGTGGAAGTAGCTCCGATTTTTTGTTTTCCATACTCTTTTTACTCCAGTATGAAAACATGTTTGTATTTTTAATTTTAAATATTACAAAAGACCTTGATCTTTTATCTTAGCAAGTAAATGTGAAAAGAGACTGTTCGGTTCGACTAAACATGCTTTCCCCAAAAATATACAGATCATACGAATTTTTAAGGTTTCACCAATTTAAATTCTCTCCCAAAAGTTTTTAAAATGTATAATACTATATAAATGTTTAGCGAAGTTTACCTAAATGTATATTACAAGCATTTTATTTATTTTTAATAAATCATATCGTCTATTGACTTCAGCTTTTCAAGGGCGAGTTTTTTGAGATCGAAAAATTTAGCATTTTATATAAAAACCACCTTATACAATATAAACCATTAGTTATACTATATACATATATACATACGTACATTGAACGTATAAGAGTAAACACAAGCATATACAATTTTTTTATGTGCAGCAACATTCGAATGTACATTTATTTATATATAATATTCAAATTAAACAGGGTGTGACTAAATGTTACTAATAACAATACATAAATGCATATGTACATATGTATGTTAATTTTAACAGGAAATTAATTTAATTTAATATTTATTTAATATTTTTTATTAAATATTTAGTAATCTCAATATTATTCCCTAATTTTATAATTAAATAAAAAATAAAAAAACATTAATTTTATCAAACAAGGGAATTCGAAATGATTTTCACAATTTTCTAATTACGACAAATGGCTTAGATAATCTAAAAGATACAGACCTTAACTTTAAAACATTTTAAGGAGAAAATAATACATTAAAAATAAGTGAATTTTGCGTAACTAAATAAAACGAAATTTCTTTTGCACACATATGCATACAAACATTATCAATTATTTCAATGTTCATAAACATACATGCAAACATTTCAATTTTATGTTTGTGAACGCATGTGTATATCAAAATCGGGGTTTTGGGTTTTTTATACAAGATATATTCATATGTACACATCCATATACACTTGTATCTATATGTACATTTGTACGTACGTTTGCTTGATAAGATTATAAAGTTGTGCTAATCATACATCAAATAACGATGCTTGCACGCACATTTATCTGCTCTTTTAATATTTATAGCACTATGCGAATTGTATGTATATTTCTATTCATAAAAATGTAACGTATATACATATTTTTGTAAGTACCTATGTACATTTTAATCTACTATCTAAATTCCTGAATATTTTGCTGGTTTCTATATATGTACATGTTTGTATATATACTTACATTTCATCAGATCGTAAAGAACGAGTTGATGATTTTAGTTCATAAAATTCCATATCTGAACTGCCAGCTACAGAGATATTTGGCAGAAGATCCATAGTTTCATTTTCATTTAGCAGACTTATATTTAAATCGAACTCGATATCAAAGCCCAGATCGATTCCCGATTCCGTCATGGTATTTGCAGTGGGAAAACTACTCTACAAACCACACATTTATTTATCAATTAAACTTGAATTTATTCTACAAAATGTTACAAATTTTTCAATACACGCATAAGAACCAATCGAGTTAGAGATATACTTTACAGAGTACCAAAAAATTTCATAACACGAAAAGAAGAGCTTTTAATAGCGGTGAGAAAAGAAATGACAGTAAGTGATCGTGATAGCACGAATAGCGGAGGGTACACTGTTAATATGGACATATGTATATAAAATGAATGTATCGTGTTAATTAAAGGTAGCCTATTTGTATTTTCGATTAAAACTATATTTAATTTAAAATGTGTTTTTGAGAAATAACCAACATAAATTTATTTTTATGACTACAGATAGAGATTATTTATTTAAAAATTATCAAATTATCAAATTTGTACAAAAAAGAAAATGTAACTTTAAAAAATTTGACGATCTTATTATTCAACATGTTCAAAATATGTGAATTCAAAAAAATATATATTTTTTAATACAAATTCGTAATAATAAAACTGCTATCTATTCACGTTGCTGATTCGATGCTTATAAAAACGATAGATATAATAAATTAAAACCATAAATGGAAATAGAGGAACTAAATTATTCTTTACAAAGTAGTCTTTTTAAGTGTTAAGCGATAACGCATACAAATTTCAGGAATATTTTAGTAGTCATAAAAATCAAGCAATCGTAGGCAGGAAGCCTGTTGATAACAATTAATTTCAAGCCATTACTTTTACTTTCATGAGCGTTTAGCTGGACACACTTGATCACTGATTATTGATCTGCTGAACGCCACCAATTCATATTTTTTAGATTTTGTAGGTGCTTATTTATTTCCATAGTGAAAGTATATAAACTTTTAAAAATGGGAATACTGTATTTTAAACGTTAGGTATGCATACTATCGATATTTTTAAATTGTTGAACATATCGATTGTTTGGATGATACAAATTTATGTAAACTAGAATATTTTTTTCCTAAAAGCCAGTGATACTGTTATAGGTAAAAATAAACATATATTTTCATCTGATATTGATATACATTATTGTCAATATAATTGTTTATTTATATATATATATATATATTTATATATATATTACATTGATACATTTATAAGGACAGCAGGGCCTCCAAGGAAATATACGCTAAAACAAAGTGCACTACCGCGTACACATACATACATATATAAATTAGTATGTACATACCTAGAAGGTGTAGTTTGTATCTACTTATATACATACATACATATGTGTATGGTAATTTCTTATGCAGTATGTTTTCTTATGTCTTGTTTTATGTTCACCCCGTTATTTGCACTCGTTGTTCATAAAAATCTTTGCATTTCCTATTTTTCAAGTAAACATGGATAAAAAGATCTCATCGATGTCGCAGCCACGCATTTTGAAAAAGAAACATTTTCGAGTGAAGCATCAAAAAGTTAAACTTTTTCGTGCCAATGAACCTATTTTGAGTGTATTTATGTGGGGAATTAATCACACTGTACGTTAGAACATTCTTCAAATTCTTGATGTTTTTTAAAAAGTCTAATATGAACAGTATTTAATTTCACAGATCAATGAATTAAGTCATGTAAATATTCCCGTAATGCTGCTGCCAGATGACTTTCGAGCTTATTCAAAAATTAAGGTTGATAATCATCTATTTAACAAGTAAGAAAATAAATTTGAAGTTACGGTAATTTTCTAATTATTTCAATTTTATTTGTATTTAAGGGAAAATATGCCGTCACACTTTAAAGTCAAAGAATATTGCCCCCTTGTATTTCGGAATTTGCGCGAAAGATTTGGCGTCGATGATGTTGACTACCGCGAATCCCTAACTCGATCGCAGCCGATACAAATTGATTCCTCCGGAAAGTCAGGTGCACAATTCTATCAGAGTTATGATAAGTTTTTCATAATTAAAAGTTTAACATCAGAAGAAATAGAGCGTATGCACGCATTTTTGAAGCAGTATCATCCTGTGAGTTTTGCTTTCTTTTTATTTAATTATACAAATAATTGATTTAATTTTTAATATTTAGTACGTTGTTGAACGGCATGGCAAAACCCTATTACCGCAATATTTAGGCTTGTACCGGATAACTGTGGAAAGCGTGCAATATTATTTTGTGGTCATGAGGAATGTTTTCAGCTCTCAATTAACAATTCACAAGTATGAAATATATAATTAAAAAGTTGACGTTGCGATCTGATACGATATAAGTTGTATAGCAAATAAAAACATTTATTTTATAGAAAGTTTGATTTGAAAGGTAGCACTGTGGATCGGGAGGCATCGGAAAAGGAGCTGGAGAAACATTTGCCGACCTTAAAGGATAATGATTTTATCAAACAAAAAGTCAAATTGGAAATTGGAAAGGAAGCAAAAGACAAGTTGATGGATACGTTAAATAATGATGTGGACGTAAGTATACAGCTCCGTAATGCGCATCAGACAATGCTCTTTCCAAATATTTTTCATTCCATTCTTTTTTAATAACTATTATTTTTGTTTCTATATAGTTACTGATCAAGTTGCACATCATGGACTATTCGTTATTAGTCGGCGTACATGATTGTGTGCGGGCCGAGGAAGAAGCTCTCCAAGGCGATAATGTGGCAGCCACTGGTCGAAGTGAGAATAGCGAGAGTGAGGAGTGCGATAGCGGTGAACGGTAAGTCAACTAATCTATTACTTTTCTTTGTAATTGCCAGAGAATAATTAAATTAAAGCTGGACGTACAATACACCGCCTGATTCGCCAAGAGGTGCACAGTATAAGGAAGTCATTTACGAAGTTGATATCTATGACATTCCGAGTATTGAAGGTTAGAGGAAAGTTTTTAATTAGTTTCGATTCTCAACGATATGCTTTCTCCTTTGCAGAAAAACGCGAAATATACTTTATTGCCATTATAGACGTTTTAACACAATATGGCGTTAAGAAGCAGGTATATTTTACCTAAATTTTATTTTATTGATTAGTTAATTCTTGACTCTTATTTGCAGGCAGCGAAAGCAGCTAAAACTGTTAAGTATGGGAGTAATGTTGATGGTATATCGACATGCGATCCTGAACAATATGCCAAACGATTCTTGGAATTCATGGATAAAGCTTTAGAATAAATTACTTATCATTATAATTATTGTATTTGCCACATTCAAAATGTCAGAAAATGTTATTATAAACTACGACATATATAATATAAGTTATTACAACACTATTATTTCATAATCTCTTTGAAGGAAATGTGTTTTTATTTTGTAATATTTTCAATTTCAGGACGTTTAAAAGTTACAAATTAATTTAATTTAAAAATATACAAATTTCATTATTAATAAATAATATGTTTTTTCCAGATTAAATGTGTAATAACTATAAATTGGTGAGCTTCTGGGAGAATCGGATCTTTCTTTCCAGGATTTGTGATTAAATAAATCACTTTTCTGTTCTTGAGGCATTGATTGAGATTACTGAAGATATATATATATATATTATTATATAATGAAACGAATATTTTATAACGGACGTACTACAAAACGATTGATTTTAGCTCTGGGAACATTTTTTTCCATTTGTGTTTCCCCGTTTATCTTCATATTTTCAAAGCGTTCTCGTATTCTGAAAATACAGAATTTAGCAAACTTATTATATGACAAGAAAGAAAGCTAACTTCGGCACGCCGAAGTTTGTATACCCTTGCAGATTCCAATTGTATAAATTAGAATCTATCCCAATATAATATAATATGAACAACTTTCATATACATACAAATTTTTTCCCCGTTTACCGATCGTTTGTATGGCAGCTAAATGATATAGTCGTCCGATTCTTATGAAACTTACAACAAAATTCTGAAAAAATATGAAATACATGTATCTAGTAGAACAAATTATTTTAAATATCGACAAAGTTACAATTTTTTCTGAAAATTTCCCGAACTTTCCTATGGCAGCTATATGATATAGTAGTCCGATTTTTATAAAATTAAATCCAAAAATCAAGAATAATTTATATAGCTTATACCCAAGAGTTGATCAGGATATGTTAAAAAACAACGGAGTTATAATTTTTTTTCTTAAAATTTACGAATCGTTTGTATGGCAGCTATATGATATAGTTGACCGATCCGGCTCGTTCCGACATATTTACGAATGAGAGTATATAGAAGACTATCTGCAAAGTTTCATTAAGATAGCTTAAACAGAGGGACTAGTTTGCGTAGAAACGGACAGACAGACAGACGGACAGACAGACAGACAGACAGACAGACAGACAGACAGACGGACATGGCTAGATCGACTCGGCTGTTGATGCTGACCAAGAATATATATACTTTATAGGGTCGGAGATGACTCCTTCAATGCGTTGCAAACTTCTGACTGAAATTATAATACCCTGCAAGGGTATAATAATATTGTATAAAATCTTACATTTTAGCACTTTCTATAGAATCACTAGAAATCAGTTGCGAGCAAACATCTTCACGATCTTCTCTTAGTTCGCGTTGTATTTCATCGACTTGCCATTTTTCAAATTTGGCACACAATTGTTTAGCACGAGCTGCATCCTTAGCCTGGTTATTTAAAAGAATTAAATGCAATTAATTACTTGTTCTATTTTCTTAAATAAATTCAAACATATTTCAATAAATTATATTATTCTTGAATCTTACCTCTTGAAGCGCCAGATCCGTGTTACATGATTTTCTCACATTTTCACTATCAATATCTTTGTCATCATCACTACCTTCACTAGTATTTGTCTCTTCATCTTCGCTGAAGCTTTCCCCATCTTCGGAATCCGATTTATTATTACTATAATGTTTATTATTCTCTGTTTCTGGCGGAGGAGTAAAACATTTCAATGGTTTTGGTTGTTTCATTTTGTCATTTTTATCTAAAATCTTATTTTTTTCCATTTCACGGAACTTATTTAAAATTGTTGTTGTCGTTTTGGTTTTCAGCAAAATATCCTCAGCACTGGAAGTTTGTTTCGTAGATGATAAATTATCCGTATCAGTGTCGGAATCAATTCTAACAACTCCTTCGCGTGGCGGTGTTATGCGAAAAATATGCTTTTTCTTTTCAACTGGACGAAATTGTTCAAAAAATTTAAACTTTTCGGTCAACTCTTCGGTGGCAACTTTAATATATTCGGGTTTGGTGTCAGATTTTATGATATCCATATTCATATTTTCATTCTGTTTTTTTTTTTATTTTTGAATTAATGAATTTCTTTTAAACTGAAAATATTGTCTTACCTTTCTATTACTTTGAATTAATTTTTCTGTTGGATTACTTAACATGGTGCTATTGGAGCTGACAAGATCCGAAGTACTGTTTACATCCAATTGCATAAAGATATTACGTGAGGCTTTGCTTAGAGCTAAAATAATAAGGTTGAATACTGTTTTTATTATAAATTCTAATTCTAAAACTCTTACCGGACTTAAATACATCTGAGTTTTCAATGCTTTCTTTGGATTGCATTTTTATACTATCCTGAAAAGCTTCACCATTTTCAAAACGATCTTTGATAGATTGTGTGTCTGTAGTCAGTTTAATATCTGTGGTTTTGCCAACTGAGGTAAGGCCCAACTCAGATTCAGCAACTGCTTGTTGATACATTTCTTTGATTTTCGCCTGTTTACCCATAAATAACCGAGAGCGTATTCCTTGTATCTCCTGTTTTCGCTCTTCTCGCCTCTCTTCTTTTGTTATTATTTCACCATTCTCAAACTTAGATCTTATATCGTTCATTGCTTCCCCTAAACCCAAAGGCCTTTCTTTTTCTGTTATTATCATTTGAGAATAATCATCGCTATCATCGGTGATGTCACTTGTGTTATCATCTAAATTTAAGATATCATTATCATTAATTTCCTTCAATTGTTCAGATCCTAAATTGGAAATCCCAAGCTTATAAAGTTTGCTTAAGGTTGATCGTATCGACTTGCCATGGGTAATGACAGTTTCTTGACAATTATCTTGTGAATTATTACTATTTTGGGGAGAAGCGCCTTTTTCAAAAACCTCAAATCTCGATCGGACATTCAGTTGTTGCAGTTCGTCAAGTCCCAGATTTGGTTTATCGGATGCTGAAATGTGTTTTAAATCGGTATGGAAAATACTTCGGTAAGTCGAATTTAACTATTATACCTCTGGCAACATCCGGTGGCAATTCCATTGGTTGATTTTCACGAATTATAAGTTCATGCTTTTGCGGCTTAACCTCTTCATAAACTATCTTTGGTGCAAATATTAATTTGAAATGCATATTACAGTAGAGAGAGCCATCGTGAACATGGTAGGTCTCTAATCTGTAGAAAACAACTTATTTATATAAATATAAAATAAATCTTTATTTACTCACTTTAATTGTTTCGAGCACTCCTTGCAACGTAAACATGTCTTATGGAATATCTTTGTTCCCGTCTTTAATTGTAGAATAACTTCCTCCATTTTATAGACCGTTTTTTGACATTGATGGCAGTTTTCCAGCTGATGCTCAGTCATCGGAGTCTAATAAAGGTTAAAGTTTTATAAACACAAAATAAAATTTTACGATGAATAAATATTTTAGTATTTTTTTTAATTGCTTGGATAAGATATGTTCTTTAAAATCTTACACATAATATTTCGTTAGTCTTATTAGAATCTCTTGGACGTACGTGAAAAATGCTCCGCTTTTGCAAATCATCGAATTTACTGAAGCTTTTTTTCTAAAATAAAGTTATGACGTGTATAGGTTGTTTTTTTTGTTTAATAACATAATGATAGTTTTACTTACCATATTTATATTTTGTTTGTCATGTTTGTCAGTTGATTTGTTTTTCTTACTTTTGCTTTTCTTTACTTTGGCTGAGTTTATAGGTTCCATGGCCTCCTTTGCTTTGTTTATATTTATTTAATTACTAAAATAACCAAGCCCCATTTAATACGCTTGCAATAGAAATAGCTTTAAAGGAGTGAAATGAACTAAATAAACTGTTTGAATACTCTTTAGGCTTATATTTATATATGGTGGAGAGTATGTCAATACTTGTTTATAAACATACAAATGCACAAAAAATATTAAAATTGTATCACAGCCTATAAAAAATGAACTTTTATTTATGATCTTTTTTTTATTTTGGATGTTTTACATAATTGAGTAAAAGCTATTCACCTGAATCGTGCATTGACATGCAATTTTAACTTTATACATATGTATATATCTATTTATGCATACACACTGATCTGAATTCTTGGGCTGCAAGCAAGAGGAATTTATATTTATTATTAGCACCCGAAGAAAATATATTAATAACAACTTAAATGCAAAGTTGTAGATCTGATCCATAATAAAAAAACAACGCAGTCTATTAAAGTCTATTTCATATTCGACCAAGTTATATAAATTTTTTTTTCAATTTTTTTTATTCTTAACCCAAAATTTTGCCAAGGTATCACTCACAGACATAAATTTGTTTTAAAAATGTCGATCAATGTTCGAAGAGGTAACAACAGAGACTGATTTTAGGTATTCTATGTACACCCAAAGCATTTTCAGTGTTGCCGTATTTTATTACAACGCCGCTGTTCTTTTTTTAAATGCGTAAGAGCTTTACCAGAATAGCCATCAAAAGCTTTTAGTCTTTTAGTGTTTTAAATAGAAATATATATTTGTAGTTATAGTTGCCGTAATTTTTTTAAATCTAGACTTTTATTATTTTAAATATATAAAAAAAAATAATTAAATATTTTTCAGTCCAGAAAATATTTCCTGTATTGTGCCGATTTTATATTTCTTCTGACAATACATAAGTTAATTGCTACCATATTATATCTGCAAAAAGTTATAAAATACAGATTTCTTAGAACATAGTGGTCCCCACAGAAAATCGAAGGTCTCTCTTTAAAGGTGTAAAATTTTATTACAAATTATTACATTACTTTATTCATTTAGTTTTAATTTAAAAAATTAATGTACACACACAATTTTCCAGCTTTTTACTTTGATCATTATTTAAAAAATACATAAACCTAAAATGACTTTAAATAATTAATATTTAATCTTTACTAAATTATTTATAAAAATAATTGATCGAGTTGAAATTCTGGAAAATGGATGGGCTTAAAATACACATTTCAGTCTGCGTAAACTACAAATGGTACATTATTTTCCGTTGAGGTTACACTATCTAGTACTTCGGCCTTAATGTAATTTGTAGGATTCTCTTCACTAGGGCTGCCCTTACGCGTAATGCTGGTAGTATTCCTCCTTAAATATACAAATTTATAAACAAATTGTTATACGAACAAATTATTTAACTTACTTAGCTTTAGCATGAGTTAATATGTGAGATTTTAAATTTGTGGATTGAGCAAACTTTTTATTGCAGCCATCAAAGGGACAAACAAATGGTCTGTCGCCAGTATGAATTCTCACATGGGTTCTGTAAATAGTTAAACAATATTAAATTAATTCCACCTTAAATGCAAGCCCAAAAACAAGAATTTTTAAATACTTGTATTTACACGGGTACGTGGGTTATTTACCTTAAGTTAAAATCAAGAGAAAATCGTTTTCCACATCCTTCGAAAGTACACTGAAATGGCTTCTCTCCTGTGTGAACCAATTGATGTCGTTTTAATTTTGAGCTCTCCACAAAGGCTTTTCCGCACTCGGCACATACATGCACACGGGGACCATGTGTGTGCAGATGCTTGCGCATTGCCGATGAATCTCTAAAGTTTTTTTGACAGCCCTTGTGTGGACAGGCAATTTTTTTATCATTTTGATACGTTACTATGCTACCATCGGAATACTTGAAATTAAGATCAGATCCAGGCGGTGTTCCTGCTTGTATTTCGTTATTATATGCATTTAATTTAAGTCAAAGAATTGAGAATTAGCAGAAAGTAATTACCTAAGTTGTCGTTGTATGTAGAAAAGCCACTAAGTTGTAGCCTTCCCTGTAAGCCAACACCAAGGAGCGGTACCGAAGTACTAGTTGAAGTCGTAGTTGAAATTGGCTGACAAGTATTATTATCACTTTTTAATATTCTTTGATTATTATCAATTGTTAGTGCGGCGGTTTCATTAATTAACTGAAGATTGCTCGAGGAATTTGTAACCTGTAAGACTGCGTTTTCAACCAAGGTCGTAGAATTATTGAGGATATTCCTTGCGGTTAAATTTTTAACATCATCAATTATCTGTGGATGAATTTCTTGTGCTTCATGCAAGTACATTCCTTGGTATAAATGGGATTCTTTATCTTCGTTGTCCTTTCCTTTTGTTAACAATTCTGTTTCAGTAGTGTTTTGATCTGATCCTGAATATTCATCATCGTCGGATATACCCGAAGCCCACATTGTTACGCTAAACTCTCCCTCCATTGTTTTAATTTGAACGAGTTTCTGTTCCCACCTTCTTGATTTTCTCGAGGTATTCGGTACGCTTGTCGTAGAATCTTCGCTATTGATTCTGTCATAGCTTCCCATGCTCATATTATTGAGCATAGTTTTTGATATTTCATCATATTCCTCAGCACAAGCCATATTTTTATCCATTTGAATACCAATATTTAAGTAATTTTTTTCTAAAAAAAAAAAAAATGTGAGTAATTAAAATATTATTATATTATTTAAACTTTTGTATTACATATACATTTTGGTCATGAATTAGTTTTCCCGCTGTCGACTTCAAATGCATTTTGTCATGCTGATTAGTGCTAATAACTTTGTTTTTATTAACAAGTTTTTATTATTAAATTTAGATATTTTTTTGTATTTTTATCAATATAAAGTGAGCTATGTACGTAAACTACAAATTAAGCTTAGCTTATAATACCAATTTTGTAAATGTATATATTTTTATAATGTAATACTACATACATATATGTATGTATATGCTTATTTAAATATATACTTGCCATGACTTATGTATCCAACATTTAATTTTGGTTTGCCGTGTAGTTGGATTGGTACATCACTGCGATATTGTTCATTTTTAACATGCCATGCCGTTCGGATGCCATGCCTTTCGAAAGGAAGTTATTATTAAGTTGTACTATTCATTACAAATTCACATTTATATAAAAACAATTGCATATGTATATTGTGTTGTGGCTCTGTTTTTAAATAAATGCATTGCTTGAGCGTTTTAATAATCTGTCTAGGTACATATGTATGTATGTATGTTTATATATGTATGTAATTTTTACATTTTTAAGTCCAAGAGGATACATTAGAACTTAAAAATCGAATGTATATAATTTCTTTTTCCCAAATGCAAATCCAGATTCAACAAGCTTCGTTCTATGAAGCGAATGTTTTAAATTAAATTCAGCAGCATTTAAAGCAATATTTAATATTTAATAATATTTAATATATATATATACATACATATATATATAGTTGCATGTTTTCCCTCTAACAATTAATGCACATTTGAACTGCAAAAAAATTATATATTCACTGATTTAGCGTGCTATCAAAAAACGAAACAAAACAAAAATGCCCAAGAGTGGTATATAACACCAATAACAGATGTATTCAAATAATAATGTTCATATTTCCTAGAGGCAAACAAATTGTGTTATAAAATACCATTTTTAGTATTTTTTTATATTCTTATAGGTGGATTCCACTGCTGGTGTTAGAATTTTCGGCTGATGTGAAACTACGATTCCCCCAGAGCTACATCTGCCTTCCCACATCTGATTACAGCTTTGGCATGCATGCATAACGTAAACAAACAAAAACAGAAGTCACTTTTTCAAAAACCCGTTCAAACACTGATTTCAGCAAATCCTGATGAAAGATTTTAGTGAAATTAATTCGAATGTATAATGCATAATGTAGTCTTAATTAAATTTTTAGTTTGACCTTAAAATATTAAGTAGTTTTTTTTTAATTGAATTTTTATCGATGTCGCACGCGACACTTTGTTCCATCATACTTTGCACATTGTTTTTTAATATTTAAGTAAATTAGAAGAGCCTATATCCGTTTAATTTCGACTTTTTGTATTTTTCTTGTGATATCAGGAAACTAAAGTTAAAGCATAATGCCTCTGGTTTAGGTGTATATATCAAATCAAAATAAGCTCTTTTTTATGATGTTTTTCATCAAAATGATGTAAAATCGCATTTAGGCGAAAATGCATGCGTATATTTTGAAATCTTTTTTTTTAACGTATTCTTAAAGGCTTTAAAATTTGATCTATTGGAACACTTCCTTAAGTTACTATGTTGACAAACAAATTTTAGAGAACTTTTTATTTTTTGGCCGTGGTTGTTGTTTTCAAAGAATCACCCATATGCCAATGGTACCAAAAAGAAAAAGATTTAAGGGTTGCACCAAATGATTTGGATGGACAATAGCATGGTGAACAAAATGAGAATTTTCGGAACAGCAAAAAATTTTGCACGGTTAGTTCAACAGATGAAGGAGGGTAAATGGATCTCTTTTGAAAGACTCTATCGCAAAGGGTATTCTGCGAAAGTATAGTAAATAAAATAATTCACCAACTATTTTAATAAATTTTTTACATAACATTTTGAATGCGTGCAACAGCGCTTTATAGAGTACATTTTTCGAGCAGGATTATGTCACTTAATTTTCTGGCGTTTCAAAAACGCGAGATATGTAGAGGGCGAAACAAATTGCTTTAATATGTATATCTCCAGTAGCAAAATTTGGAAAAACTCAAACCATTTTATTAAAGAGTTCAAGACATGAAATACTTGTAGGAGAGGCATCACTTTTTGCCTCCATGGTACTATTCTTTGACATTTGTAGGAGTTTTAATTATTTCAAGCGAAGCGAGTTCAGCGTAAGTTTTGAAGCCACTAATTATCACAGAACAGGAAAAATTACCAATGAGAGATCTGACCATGGTTGCCACTTTATAGATTTTTGATGAGCAAAAAAAAGGATTAAAAATTAGCAAATTTAAATAAAAATGACCCACATTTTTATTTATTATTTATTTTGATTTTTATCATACCTGCGGAACATATTTGTTTCGATCTGACATTTTTAGGTTTCAGACAACATCACTTTAAGGATTGCAAAAAAAAATGCATTATTAAAAATTAATTCTTTATTTTTTCAAATTAAAATATTTTGTACCGCTATTAGAAATAAGAGACAAATTCAATAAAAATAGGCCAAAGGCCAACAAGACAAAAAGAGCTAGTTTTTGCTCAAAAGAGCCAAATCTAGCAAACGTGGTTCTGGCACAACCACTGACATACTCTGGTGGTCCCTTTTATTCAACCAACACCGAGCCACACTGACAACTGCCTATACAGTAGACCTACTCATATTACTGTGTAACTCGTCATACTACAACGCTGCCCCATTATTTTAGCACACAGTTCAAATAGGAAACAATACTCCAATTCGGCCAATCCTCACAATTATACATCCTCGTGTAATAGAAAATAAATATAAATATATACAGTCGAATCCCGATAACACAGTGCTACACGATTTTTGCGTTCTGAATAAACGAACACTTTTCTTATAGATTTTTGCACGCTGAATCCGACTCTATAAGGAGAATTTGTCTATCACGTCAGGTTTTTGCAAAAAACGCGTTCAAAGTTGCTAAAAATGCTGTTTTTAGCCTACTTTGGAGTGATATAACTTGGAAACAGAAGGTGCTAGAAACTTCGTTCTTCTCGGAAAATACGGCGAAATACTTCTAGAATGATGTCCATGTGGTCATTTGTTGTTCCTTTTATTTTATTAATGGTATAATGACTTTCTTTTACCATGGCTTTGGAAATATAACATTTAATATTTATAATTTTTTCTATATATATTTTTTCCAATTATGCGATACTTCAATATACATTTTCATCTGGACTTGTATTTATCTTTTTCATGTCGCTTTCCGAAAAGTGTTGAAACTCTTAATTTAAATTTAAATCAATTCTGATAATTAAATCGGTGTATCGCCTTATTGAAAAAAATCGAATAATCGATTATAGAATTGATATTATTTCCAGCTCTACAACTCACACTACAGTATATTTTAACTGTTTCTCATAACATTACAGTCTATTTCAACTGCTTATCACCCCACTACAGTCCTTTTCAACCGCTGCTTATGGCGCTATTACACAGTAAAAAAAAAAGAGACAACCATATTGTCATTTTGCTTGGAAAATTTTGGTAAAGCGACTACGGTCACACCGTTTTAAAAAGATAAACAATAACAAGAGCCGCAAGTCGCAATATTTAAATACGCATTTCTTGAGCCCACGTCGAAGTACTCAAAGTTCAGTGTATATGGAAGTCCTTAAATTTATATTTGTTACGTACTAATGACCACAAGTTGCATAAACAACATCAAAAAAAATCATGTAAATTAATTTTGCAGCGCAAGAACCTTGTTTTGTTACATTGTTGCAGCCATTTTGCACTATAGTTATAGCAAATAATTGCAAAAAGCAAAAAAAAAAAAACATTATTTGTGAGACCATTTTGTCAATGAGCTGGCAATATAATTTCCAATTACATTTTTGCTCATTAAAGCAGTATATTGTTATCTGTCCAAATTTAGTTTCTAGTATATTTTATTTACGCGCTTGCGCAAGTGTCATACTAGTATCAACAGCTTCTTACCACACAACAGTCTGTTTCAACTGCTTCTCAAAACACTTCCTCTTTCCCCAACAAGCATATAGCAGACAAAGCTTTGAAGATGACTATTCAAAACCTAATAAAAACGTACATGTACTAGAACTAAAAATTGGCTTAACTGAAACCTAAATCTTTCTTCTTCAATATTGAAAAGGGTCACCAATGAGGGAACATCCTTTTGCTCAATAATTTTGGTATGTTGTAGCCCTGACATTCAAAAAAATGTTGAGTGTTTTCTCGTCTTCGTACCGACATCTAAAACGGAAGTTGTAAAACTGTTTCGCAGAGGAAGTCCTGTTACCGCTCTTTCAGCAGGTTCCTCGGCATTTTTGGAAGTTTTTCAGTTTTTTTGGCTAATAAAAAAAAAGCTTTTAATATTTTTTAACGATCGTAGTTCATTCCATGCATTCACGTGTATTTAACATTCTCTTAAAATTTCAAGTCATTTGGTCCACAACGCTATAACTTTGCAATGGAATCGAATATAAAAAAAACTTTTAACACATATTCTTCATAACATTAATTGGAAAAAAAAAATTTTTCGATTTTATTTTATCATCACATGGGATGACCCTCTTAAGATAATTATAAATAAATCATAGATTTTGCAGTTAATTGTTTTAATGGATGTTCAAAGTACGGTGCAGAGAGGGTACCACAATATTTTCCAATAATATAGTTATTGTCCTATTTTTCCATAATTTTGGTTTTAATTTTTTGAAAGTCGGATAACTTTATCATTGGCATACTGATCGTTCTGGTAAATGTAAAGAAAATGTTTCTTGAGTTTAAAGAATAAATTTTCTTTTTGGGAATGTGTTTTTTTTAATCTAAAAAGGATATATACTCTTGATCAGCATCAACAGCCTAGTTGGTCTAGCCATGTCAGGGTGTCCGTCCGTTTCTACGCAAACTAGACTTTGACAAACTCGTCGGATAGTTTTCTATATACTCTCACTTCTACATAAGACGGAACAGATCCGACGACTGTAATAACTTTGCCAGTTTTCAACATATTTTCACCTACTCTGAGATTTAGGCATCTTATGATATTATAGAATTTCTCGACTGTGAACCATATGAACGATTGATAGCTTCGCCAATTTTCATTTTGGTTTTAATTTTAAGAAAGCTGTTATAGAAACGAGCGGTAAATGTGGAGAACATTTCCAAACTATTAATGTAAAACTGTAATTAAAAACTGTAAAAATAAAATGGATATAAAAGTATATAAAAATATGTGATTATGTAGGGGGGTCGCCAGGATATCATCCGCTAAAGAGCCAGAAATTTATAAATATATCCCACGAAGAAAACCCAATAGAAAAATATGCGGGGGTCGAATTTCTGACATTAGCATGGAGCGCCCGTGGTGTTTATTCGACATTCGACATCATATATAGAGTCACGCTACCGTCCGCTTTACTTCGCTAAAGCGAAAGCGGGTGATCGAAGACGAGTGGTCCCGAAGTTCGTCTAGCGGCGCGGAGATCGGATAGAGTAGAGGCCCTAAGCTGAGCATAAGGGCCGTGCACCCTACCGAGAGCAGAAGAGCCAAGAGGTGAAGGCGGAGTAGCCGTTTCCAAGGTCAACTAGCCACTTGCAAAGATCGGGTAAACCGAGGAGCGGAGAGCGGGCGAGACAGCAGCTAGCGCGCGGAGGTCGGATATATGACGATGTCCCAGCGGGAAGACGGGAGCGAAAGAGCGGATGGGCTTTTAAAAGCTCGGTGGGCAGAAGGGATACAGTTGCCGCCTTCTGGCGTAAACAATAAGTATATTATTCAGATTTTATTAGTGTATCAAAGTAAACAGGGCTTTTTAAATCTAGCGCCCCTGGGGGCGCCATCTATATGTCGATTTATCGATTGTCCAGTAAGAATTTCATATTTTTCATTGATTGGAAGTGAAGTTATTGCTTTTTTAATGTCAGTATGTTTGTTATCGTATTTTTTTTCGATTTCAATTTGGACGAAATTGTTTGATTTCTATCTTAGCTGCTCCGGTTCTCGAGTAAATTTCGCTATCAATTTGTTATCGGAATGTTAAATATTGGTTATGCTCAAAGAGCTGGCATTGTTGGTTTGAGAAGTTGACAGAATGCATAAGACTGTTTAAGCTATTAAAGTATTTGTTTAGGAGCAACATAAAGGCGGCAATAGCATATTTGATTATATTCAATAGAGGTGCAGAATCATCGATGCATCGATGTTTAAAAAAAATTTGGAAACATCGATATTGGTTGGGGACTATCGATGATTTTTACAAATCATTAAATGTAGGAAGGCAGGTGAAATATATCATTATACCATTGACGGATATTATAATTTTAGTCAGTAGCTTGCAATGAGGTGATGGAGTCATTTGTGATACTATAAAGTACATATATTCTTGATCAGCATTAACAACCGAGTCGATCTAACCATGGCCGTCTGTTTGCGCGTCTGTCTGTTCTACGCAAAGTAGTCTATCAGTTTTAAAGCAAACTGAATGAAACGTTGCAGATATGTAGTTTATTAAAAGCGATCGGAAAATGTTTTAAAATAAAATACGTATATTCCTATATGAGATATGAGTATTTATTATTATTATTATTTATATAGGACGACTTTATTATATATCTCCTGATGGATCTTTAGGAAAATAAAAGACGTTATCATATAGCGGCTATACCGATCGTTTCTACAAATATAGAGGAAAATGTTTCTTAACTTAGTATAAAAATGGCCGTGGACCCTACCCTAAAAATATAGTAACACTAGAGTATACAAAAGCACTACAACAAAGTTTTTATTAATTCTATTAACTTTACATTTGTTTTTTTTTTTTTTACAGAATCCCATAGCAACAACACAAGTCAAATGAAATATTTAAATAAATAAATTTTCTGTTTAATATTCATTTATTAAATAAATATAAAAAACTCTCAATATCGTCTGTGGCGAGGGCACGAACGACTGCCCATGCAAGGACTGCGTATAGCATGCAGCGCTCTCGCATACCTATACACTCTGGGTATACATATAGGTATGTATGGATGCAGCGTAAAATCTCATCTGTCGCGAAAACGGCTGAAAATGCTCGCCGACAAAAGTGCCCAATGCGCCATAAGAAGTTTTCACTTTAAAAAGCGCCATCCCTGGGATAAAGACTCTGCAGGCAGGCGAGGTGGAGAAGAACTTGGGTCTGGACACCATCATAGATGCCACCCAGGAAATAACGCTGGACGAAACTCTGAAGGAGGACGGTGATCTGACAGTCATAGTCAACCCGTCCGGAGGTGAGCAAGGTACCCATGACACTGAGGGTGTTGCAGCTCAACCTTCATAAAAGTAAGGTCGCATCGGCGGAACTCCTCATAGCCATGGAGTTGGGGTCTGCCGACATTGCTGTGGTCTAAAGGCCATGGATTGCCTTGTGCAATAAGGAATAGCAGGAATAGAAGCGCCATACTTGTACGGAAGGGTCTACACGCTAACCTTAAGTCTCATTACAGCTCTGCCGACCTGACTGTGGTAATGCTGGAGAGCGAAAAGAAGCGCCTCCTGGCAGCTTCTTGCTACGTGGCACAAGACAGGACGCCCCCACCGCAGGAACTCAGGAGCCTGGTAGAAGCCAGTTCGAAAGACCAGCAACTGCTCGTAGGTGCAGACGCCAACGCACACCACTGTATGTGGGGGAGCCCCGATATAAAGGACAGCGGTGAGTCAATCTTAGACTTTATACTTTCTACTAACTGATCTATAGCAAACGGGGGGGAGAAACATACCTTTGTAGGCCCCACCTCGTTAAACGTGCTAGATCTAACACTCATAAAGGGACAGGGTACTATGGTATCAGAATGGAGAGTCCTTGACAGACCATCCTTCTCAGATCATAAGTACATACAGTTCCAGTTCGAATTCGAACACTCTCTAAAATTAACCGTTTTTAGGAACCCCTGGAACACTAACTGGGAAAAGTTCAAAAAGGTAACCACAGCAAGGCCTGCCACTTTTCCGGGCACAGTAGAATCTGCGGAAGACATAGAAAAGTTCTTGGAGACCCTCTCCAAGGAGCAACTAGTCGCGTATCACGCATCATGCTCGACATCAGAAATGAGGAAATGGACCAAGCCACCATGGTGGAATAGGGATCTTTCTCTTCGAATCAATAAACTCAAGGAATTTTTCAAAATTGCCAAGATGGCGAAAAATTAGATTGTCAATGAGGAAAATAAAGCCCTACTTAGGGACTACAAAAAGGAAATGCGCAAGGCGCAGAGAAACTCTTGGAAAAACTTCTGCTTCAATATAGAGACTGCCCCAGAAACGGCTAGACTCCGGAAGCTGCTATCGAAGCAGCCAACCATACAGAGTCAGCTTAGGTCAACCCCCACAAGAGGCAGTCGAAACAATCATCGTAATTGATCCCCTAGATATCCACGCACAACTGACAGCAGCAAAGGCGGCACAACGCCTGGTTGTATCAGGTATCAATTGGCCGAGACATGAGCAGAATATCTGGCTACATGATACCAAAAACAACCAAAACAGCAACATTCATGGGATCTAATAACTGGAAAACAGGTCAGGACCATGCTCAACACCTCAATACTTACACCGATGGCTCCAAGATGGAAGAAGGACTTGGGGCGGGCATATACTGCACGGACCCCGAAATGAGGCTGTCGTATAAGCTACCAAGCCATTGCAGCATATTCCAGGCGGAAGTATTCGCCATCGGTAAAGCGGCAGAGCTTGCGCAGAACCGTCCATATGATCCATGCAATCGTCGACGGTCAGTTCCAAAAGTGTACTGGCAAGTAGAAAAGCACTTCATATCCTGATCACGACCAAGTCAGTGAGGATCTTCTGGGTTTCTAGCCACCAGGGCATCGATGGTAATGAAACCGCGGACGAACTTGCAAAGGAAGGCGTCGGACTGGCGAGTGAAAGAATAGAAAACATTCCGGTATCCCTAAGAACGCTCCAAAATGAGCTAACGAAAGAGCAAAAAGCAGATGAAGGAGAAATTCCACTACCTGTAAAATATCAAGAATCATGTGCAAAGAGCGCAAAGATAAACTCAGTAACTACGTGCTGCATCTTCCACGGAAAGATTGCAGACTGTTAGTAGGAATCCTCACAGGTCACTGCCTCACAGCGACGCATTCCGTCAAGCTGGGCATCACCGATAACGACAAATGCCGGAAATACAATGAATCCGGGGCAAGCGAAACGCTGGAGCATCTCAAATGCAAATGCCTCCAAGAGAAAGCCAGGCGAACTACTTCGCTAAAGACATCTCGATCCTCAAGGCCTTTAAAACCCGCAGTAACAATCTATAGGTCTACCCCAGAACAGCCCGGGCAACTAAGGGCCATATTGGCCTATGCTTGGCCCCCCGAAGGTCGCCCGATTAACCTAACCTAACTTATTCTCCCTCAACCAATTTAAACTAGGAATATTCTTACTCTATACCCTGTTTAAATCTAATCTTCAGTATATCTTCCTATTTTAAACGAAAGCTCTCTAAGTTTGGATCTTCAACGTGCTAAGTATATTCACCGGGTCCCAATGGAATACCGGGCTGCGTTCTCAGGTATTGTGTGGACGCTCTGTGCAACCTTCTTTCTCTACAAAAAAAGGTAACAAATCGGAAGCCAGTAACTATAGGGGTATCTTTAAGTTGTCGGATATTCCGAAACTATATGAGAATGTAATAACTCCTCACTTGCAGCCCTTGTAAAGATCCGTCATTTTCCCATGTCAGCACGGATCAACCGCACAATTTCCTGGAACTAACCTCATTTGTTGTACTACATAAGCTACTTCATGGGTACGTGGCGAGCTCTTATCTGTTAGGCCAGCTCAATTTCCACGTAATTTCACTCGACTCACATCCAGAACCTTTATCCCTTTAGTTACTGGTCACTGTGGAAGTTTGAAGTGCATGAATCCTTTAGGGTTTTATGCGCCGGTTACAAACGTCTCTTTGACTATATTGTCGGGAGTGAAAGTCTTTCTGGAATAAGCTTGAAATGTAGCACCTTTCCTCATACTTTCGTTTCTTTTATTCTTCTCAACCGTCTATCTAGTAAGTCACCGCCTCTCGGTCGGTTAGACGGGAGGTGGGAATCGGTAAACGTCAAGAAAAAAACACATGGTGTTTTTAATATGATCCCGAAGAAGCGCCAGAGTGTTAAATGAACGAGCCGAAACCTAAAACATTCGACGCGTTTTGCCTGAAAATCGCGAAGATGTAAATTGGCGTTTGTAGCACAATAATGCGCCGTCGATCGACGCTTGTGATCGGTAATTTGAACAAAAATCAAATTTTAATCTTTAATCATGTAACATATCACGTTGCTGTGGTGTTAAAGAGAGCGGATAGTGGTTTAACTAAGGCAGTGTACGCGCTTGCATTTCCGGCTGGGGGGGGGGGGTAAGATAGATTAGATTAGCTCTGCTCTCCTGCGTTAGCAATAATTATTATACCCTTGCAGGGTATTATAATTTCAGTCAGAAGTTTGCAACGCAGTGAAGGAGTCATCTCCGACCCTATAAAGTATATATATTCTTGATCAGCATCAACAGCCGAGTCGATCTAGCCATGTCTGTCTGTCCGTCTGTCCGTCCGTTTCTACGCAAACTAGTCCCTCAGTTTTGAAGCTATCTGAATGAAACTTTGCAGATAGTCTTCTATATACTCTCACTCGGACATAAGTCGGAACGGGCCAGATCGGACGACTATATCATATAGCTGCATTACAAACGATCCGTGAATTTTTAGAAAAAAAATTTTAATTTCACTGTTTTTGAACATATCTTGACCAACTCTCAGTTATAAGCTTTATATATTCTTTTAGATTTTATGATTAAATTTCATAAAAATCGGATGACTATATCATATAGCTGCCATAGGAACGATCGGGAAATTTGTAGAAAAAAGAATTATAACTTTGTCAGTTTTCAACATAATTTCTTTAATTTTTAGATACTAGTATTTTAAATTTTTTCAGAATTTTGTTGTAAATTTCATAAAAATCGGACGACTATATCAAATAGCTGCTATTCAAACGATCGGTAAAAAATGTAAAACTGTAAAAAATGTAAAACTGGAAAAAATGTATAACTGTAAAATTGTATGAATATGAAAGTAATTTATATTATATTATATTGGGATAGATTATAATCAATACAATTGGAATCTGCAAGGGTATACAAACTTCGGCGTGCCGAAGTTAGCTTCCTTTCTTGTTTAAAATAAATTCGCGTACAAAAAGGATAATAAAGGAGGAGTGTCGTCACTACTATTCTCGTCAGCTTAATAAAGGACCGGCGCTAAAAGGGAACAAAAAGTAAACAGCAATGGGAAACCTTCCTACTGGTTTTCGCATAGCTGCGAAAATCGCCCACCCTACCTTGATCTCTAAATCGACCGCAAATAATCAGAAATCCCTGGAAAGGTTAACCTCTATTGGGCCATGGCATTCCAACCCGACTGGATTCAAAGAATATATTCAGTTAGTGCATCTTAAAGTAAACAATATTTATTTTAAAAATAAAAATAATCAAAAATTGGTTCGGCTTCATTTACCAAAATTTGTGCTGTTTTATATGGAATACGATTTAACAAATTTAGCTTTAACCTATTCATTTTTCCAAAATATAGTTATACTATACAATAGAAAGATATTTACAGTGTAATACTAGAGCTAATATAATAGGCGTACGAAAATACTTGGTATGCAGTGTAATGTAAATCGTATGTAAAGTAACGTTAATATAAATAATTCGGCAAAATTCGAAAACAATTAACGGACAGCAATGTCTGCATTACCGAGCTTCTAATTCTTATTCACTCAAGCTCAAGCTCAAGCTTCCTCGCCTGGCTAAGAAAAGTTTTCGTTTTGATCTAACAACAAAAGTAAAACATGAATTTGGACAACCAATTAACTCACATGTCAGCAATTCCACCGTCGAAAGATCTTTCGCCGAGAGCTGCAAGAGGCGTTTATGTTTGCTGAAAAGAAATCTAAATCGGTAACGAAAACACTAAAGCATTTACCCTGCTTGATTTCGATTTTCGGGTTTTTATTTGATTATGATCGTTCGCACTGTCGCCATATTTTTTCACTCGGTACACTTCCACCAATTATTTTCCATTATTTTTCAAAATAAATTAAAATTAGATTTATATATTAGATAGTTTCTTTGCAGGTAATCTGCAGACTTCGAATTAAGATTTAAGTAAATAAACTCCATTTAAGATTTAATTTCATTTTCTTGGCTATTTCTTAGCACTTAAAAAAATATATATTTGGGATTCCAATAGGAAATTTTATAGTAAAAATTGCAAACTAGTTTGTTGGCGTTAAATTTCCGGCTTGGCCATTCTATATTTATACCCTTGCAGGGTATTATAATTTCAGTCAGAAGTTTGCAACGCAGTGAAGGAGTCATCTCCGACCCTATAAAGTATAT